>PYFS01002178.1:0-200354 GCA_003671545.1 Ophiognomonia clavigignenti-juglandacearum | reverse complement strand
TTTTCTTCCCCCCTTGTTTTTTCAAAAACCCCCCCCCTTTTCAAATTCCCAAAAAAAAAAAATTTTTTTACAAAAAAAAAAAAAAAAAAAAAAAAAAAAAAAAAAAAAAAAAAAAAAAAAAAAACCCTAGTTCTCATGTACTGTGATGTGTTTTGAGCAGCTCTCCTTCTATGTCGCTGCCACTTTTTGTTCTTCCAAATATGCATGTATTGACTTGACACCTCACACCTCAAATTCTGGCGGCGGACCAGAGCCAGCAAAATTTTGGATATTATCTAAGGTTTCCCTCATCTATACTCTGTATAGCTCCAATCTTTGCCATAAATTGTGCAATGTAGAGGAGATGTGTGGCCCCGGTGCAGAAGAGCTCGCTACACATCTACTGTACTGCTATTCATAACTGGGGGATCTCCAGGGTAGTTGTTTGCTAAGAAACATTCAGGATGCTTTTGTCCTTCTGAGATGTGCAATTATGGATTGCTATTCACAAACCTCGATAAAGGGACATCTGAACCTTAGTATCGCTATATGTAAACGGACCGGACCGGCCCATCCGGCTCACTGTCCGGTCACCCGGTCGTTTCCCGGTGCTTAGTCACACGCTGCGCCGCAGAGCTCAATTGCGCACTGCAGGATCCATAATTCTGGAGACTCTTTGCCGAGACAGGAAGTTGACGATACTCCCGCCTTCACAAAGCCACAGCCTTCATAAAATCTAGCATGGACAGAGCCGTACGCACCGGACTCAAAGCTTCTTGAGTCGTTGCACGCCACCTGATGTCTCTTGTGGCGATCAACCGGAAGGTCCTCGGGCCGGTGCCGGCGGGGGCTGCAGTTTGTTTGCTTCCCCGCCAGCTGCGGGCAATGTGTGGTGATCATCGAGTACCTTTGTCGACTTCTACATACTTAAAGACCTGTGTAACCCGATTTGCAGTCTCTAAGCGCTTGTCTTCGACTTCAACCGTAGCACCTTCGGATAATTACAGCAAAATGCCAGCCGCTAAATCAGGAAATGCTTGGGCTGGGTATCAAGGAGCCGCGGGCTTCGACCTGCGCAGTGAGTTGCCACCCAATATGCCATCTATAGAGGCAGAGTGAATACAAGCCAGACTCACACATAATGACAGGTGACACGCAGACCACACCAACGGCGTCTATGCTGGAGGCTATTGCCAACACCACGCTATTGGACGATGTCTTTGAAGAGGACCGCACTACGATCGACCTTGAGGTCCACTGCGCTGCCTTGACAGGCAAGGAGGCAGGTTTGCTTATGCTCTCGGGGACCATGGGAAACCAAGTCGCCCTGAGAGCCCATTTGACCCAGCCACCTCACGGTGTTCTTTGCGACTACCGCAGCCACATCATCAAATACGAAGCTGGAGGGTAAGAGGCCCCCACTCCACCCTCAGACAACAAGCTAACCCCCACCCCAGCGTTGCCTCCCTCTGCGGCGCCATGCTTGAGTGCGTCCGGCCCTCCAACGGGATCTACCTCACACTCGAGGACATCCAAGAGCACGCCCACCTCGACGACAACGTGCACACGTGCCCGACCCGCGTCATCTCGCTCGAGAATACCCTCAACGGCCTGCTCATGCCGCTCTCCGAGGCGCAGCGCATCTCCGCCTGGGCGCGGTCCCACGGGCTGCTCATGCACTGCGACGGCGCGCGGCTGTGGGAGGCCGCGGCGTCCGGCGCGGGGAGCATGCGCGAGTTCGCGGCGTGCTTCGACACCCTGAGCCTGTGCTTCTCCAAGGGCCTCGGCGCGCCCATCGGCAGTATCCTGGTCGGCCCGCGGGACGTGATCAAGCGGGCGCGGTGGATCCGCAAGTCGATTGGCGGGGGGCTGAGGCAGTCGGGCGTGGTTGCCGCGGCGGCGAGGGTTGCGGTGGACGAGACGTTTGGCAAGGGGCCGAATGGTGAGGGGGGCCTGCTGAAGAAGAGCCATGAGATTGCCCAGACGATCCAGAAGATGTGGACGGATTTGGGGGGAAAGCTGGTGTACCCGGTGCACACTAACATGATCTGGATTGATCTCAAGGATGCGGGTTGCTCGGATGAGCGGATCGCGGAGTTGGCGAAGGAACAGGGCCTGAAACTCATGAGTGGGAGGATCGTGTGCCATTATCAGATTTATCAGAACCGAGACGTGATAATACCCCGTCTGGAGAGGATTTTCAAGGCCATTCTTGAGGGGAAGAGCAATGGCGCTGGGCAGAATGGCCGCAACAGAAACGGGTCTGAACTTGCTGGGCGGGAAGAGAAGAAGGCATTGTACAGTCAGTAGAAGTTGGTCAGCACAAGTTGGTCAGCACAAGTTGGTCAGTACAAGTTGGTTGATCCTGATGACAGCACATGCATATAGTCCAGCAAAGAAACCGACTAGCAGTTGGGTGACTCTAGCGTTTTGGCACATGGGGCTGCTAGTTGGTTGGTGTATTGATCCAGGCTGTGATGTTTCAACTCATTAAAAGGATTGGTGACTAGCCAATGTCGAACCATGATAGAAGTGACCACTGGCCACCTAGCTTACACGAGTCGCAAGGTCGAGTTCTGATTCAGGTGACCGACATATGGAGCGTCAGTGCAAAGTGTCACTGCCGCCACGAAGATGGTCCAGTCTGCCCAAGCCCGGGTGGGTGGTCCAAAGGACATTAAAATGGAGTACCTGGAGCAAAGCAGCAAGGAATCCCAACATGAACCCCTGCTGATTTAGCCAGTCACCTGGGCGAATTTTTGGGCAGAAGTTGGGAGGCAATGTGACAACATATGCAAACAAAACGGGCAAAGTGACCACGTTGCACTTGGTCAACTCTGTAATCTTTTGACACATAGGTCTGGTGGATTGATCCCCGCTAAAGCCACGACAGTCAACAGGTTGGAAGTTGGGCTATTAAAAATCAAAGGGGTGGCTTATAGCAATAGCAAGTAAGTTGATGTTAGCTATCTCTGAAAATAGTTACGTATATTTGAGTGTTGAGTAAATGCTCATAATGCTTGATCAAATTCTATCACTACTACTAAGTACCTAGGTATCATAGCTATATATATATATATATATAAACCAAGAAAGACTGCCTTTATGGATTCCTTATATTCTTCCTTTCACGAAATGCTACACACAACAAAAAACAAGCAGACTACAATAGCAAACATCAACTCTATATTAATTCGCTTTCTTTTCTTCCACCAGAACCCATTCCAAAACATAATGTCTTCGAACAACCAGTACAAGGACATAAGTGGGAGAGAGAGCAGTGCAAGCTACTACCATACAGCCGGTACTCTAGACGATTACCCGTACACCAGTTCCCCAGAAAGCAATGCAAGCTACTGCTATATATCCGGGGCTCCAATATTAGCTACATCATCATGGGAAGCACCACAGTATTCAGTTTACGGTTCTTAAAGCAATATGGCATACCCAGGCACGGCCAGTAATACAGGGCATAATAGCAGCATGGGACAAAACAACATCACCTTACCATCTATTCGAGAAGCTGTAGATACGATATATCATAACCAAGGGTACAACAATCCCTCCATGCAAGCCAGCTACAGTGCAACTGGAGGCTATCTTGTCGGTAGTACTGGAGGAAGCACACTAACCAGAACGCCATCAATTTAGGCCCATTTCCGCCACCACCTGGAACATATGGTTACCAGAGACATATGCCCGACCAGTCCGTTGGAATTTACGGAGGATCTGGTGGTGGTGCCGGCTATGCCTCGTCACCTCCTGGTGCCTATATAGCACAGTCATCGAACAATAACATCCCTCAGCAACAAAGTAAAGCACCAAAATATGGTCCCCAAACCGAAGAGGAGAGAGTAAAAAGCAAGATACGGAGAGCACAAAAGCATCAAGGGAAAAGGGTCTGCTATATGAGAGAGATTGCATTGTCTCCGAAAACTCTAAGATGACCTCCAGAAGCGCAGAGCCTCTCTGATAACTTAGTAGATCGAATTGATAAACGCCTACGGTTAGGATATTCCACAATCGACTGGACAAATATACAGGACAAAGTAGAAGCACAAGTCCCGGACATTGAAGAAAAGGGCGTTCCCTGGTATTGGGATCGAGTCCAAATGGAATTGGAATTTATTCGATAGAAAACAGAGAAAGGGGAGGATTATACACCAAAGCCCCTAAAGGATTTCACGCTTTCCTATGAGGCTCCCCAAAAGCAATAATGATCGGGAATAGGACAGGTGTGCTAATGGCTCTGTTGGGCACATCTTTGCGCAGGTGCGGTGAGGAGCTACCTACTCCTAGGTGTTCAGATGGCAGAGTTGTGCTGCAAGTCTAAGTTCAGGCAGATGAATAAATGCTTTGTTTTGTTTCCACAACTAGCCAGCATTAAGTTAGTGGTCTAGGTTTCGAAATGCCATTGATTTGATTTGCTTTCCCAAACTTGCACTCACTCATTGGTTAGAATCATTCCAAGGTCAGGTTGGTATTTTCCCCGGTGCTATATTAGTGACAACCTCGGAAGTGTTGTTGGAGGTTCTTCTCCAGGAATTGCTGAAGCTTGTTGAGGCCTCGGTGCGAGATTGTAACTACTAAGTAAGTACATGAAGTATCTGCAAGCTGTTGGTCAAGCTTACCTAAGTACGAAGTAGGTACCGTATAATTATCAAGAAAGAAACATGTCTGGCTCCAGCTCTGTGGGATGCAACTAGGCTCTTCTTCGGCAGACCAAGTCACCCCGCACCGGACCGGATGGTCCTTCTATTGAACTCTGGTTGTGGTGGGAATGCCTTTTTGACTTGGCCTTCTTGGCCGTTGCTTTTCTACCAGAGTAGTTCTGGAATACGTCAAGCAGATGGCAGTTGCTGACGTCTCGGCCAAACCTTATCAAATGAAGTTAATGGCCGGCGCCCTGTTTCCTCCCATAATACCCCCGGTGTGGCAGAGCTCTCGCAGCATAGCAGCTTAAACTAAGCGGCATTCTCACGGAGATTGACCACTGTACTAAGGTTCTACTAATATAGCACGAGCCGGCAAGGCCTCTTCAAGCTAATAAGGTAGACCCCTTCTTCTGCCGTGGGCATCATTTTCGACCCACTACGAGCGACCCACGATGCCTTATTAGCCCACCTTTGTCCACGCCGAGCCTCCAGCTCCAGCTCCAGCTCCAGCTCAACCTTGTAGCTACCGAACCCACGTACCATATCCCTCGTCAACCTCACCACAACAGTACAAACTTCACGACCTGAATACTTGGCGATGACATAGCAGCTTGGCACCCGCAAACCCACAACGCTACTCGGAGATTGTGGTCGTTCCGTTCATCATAAAGTTGAGGGCCTGCCCCGTTGCTAACATTCCCAAAGATGTGGCTCGAGCCTGTACCGGACGAACCGGACTGCATCTCTTACCTCCTGTACGGAACTGGCTGCGACCTCCTGTCAAAATGGCAAACTTCAGGCGTCTTCTTGGAGGCATTTTCGTAGCCATCATTGTCCCACTCGTCTCATCCACTGCGCCAGACGAGCCGAGGCAGGTCCCTGTGAATGAACTGGATGGCAGCTCAGGCCTGTACCGCAATGGCTCCGTCGTGGCACCGTGCAACTCACCAGTGTTTTGCTATGGCGACATCCTGCACGAGATCCAACTGGCCAGGCCCTTTGCTGATTCAAAGACCTTTGTTGACATGTGCGTGAATCCCCTCGGAAAGGCGCAGCTCAGTCGCTACACCATGCTAAACTGATGAGCAGGCCCACCAAGTCCTCGTTGGAAGAGGTTCAAGCCGCCTTCAACCTGTTGACAAAGCCCCTGAGCAACGACACCGCACTCCTCGCCTTCCTGGCACAACACTTCGAACCCGCCGGCTCAGAACTCCTCCCCGTGGGCGGCGGGAATGCGACGGCCTTGACGGCCGCGCCAGCCTTTCTTGCGTCCGTGAGTAGCGAGGTCGTCGCCCAGTTCACCGAGAAAATTATAGCGAGATGGAAAGATCTCACGCGGCAGTTCAACACGACTAGTATCTGTGCAAATTGCCAGAGCAGCTTCATCCCGCCCAAGCGGCCGTTTGTCGTCGCCGGAGGAAGGTTCCGCGAGGTCTACTACTGGGACTCGTACTGGATCATCCAGGGACTGGTGAGGTCCGGCGGGAACTACACCGAAATCTCAAAGAACCAGATCCTCAACTTCCTCGACTACGTGGAGGAGTTTGGGTTTGTGCCCAATGGCGGGCGGAAGTACTATCTGAATAGGTCCCAGCCGCCCTTGCTCTCACAAATGGTCAGGGAATATGTCGACTACACGGGCGATACTACCATCCTCAGCCGCGCGGTCCCTTTGCTGATCAAGGAGCATGAGTTCTTTGCCCGGAACCGTTCTGTATCTTTCACCACAAGTGAACACCCGAACACGATCTTCACCTTGAACCAGTGAGTCCCTCAGTACTAGAAATCCTTTGGACAGCATACTGACATATTACTCAGATACGCCGTGGACAACAACCAACCACGACCAGAGTCCTACCGCGAAGACTACAACCAAGTCAACAACGAATCCTTCATCTCCGCCTCGGGCACGGCCTACCCGGCCCCCATCCTCACCCAAGAAGAAAAAGACTCCCAGTACCGTAACCTCGCCTCGGGCGCCGAGTCCGGCTGGGACTTCACCTCGCGCTTCCTCTCCCGCCCCGCCGAAGCCGCCGCCGACACCTCCTTCCCGCTGCGCTCCAACAACATCGTCAGCATCGTCCCCGTCGAGCTCAACGCCTTCCTGTACTGGAACGAAGTCACCATCGCCCGCTTCCTCGCCGTCACAGGGCAGGCCACCGCGGCCACCGACTGGGAAGCCATCGCCGCCGCCCGCGCGGACGCCATGCACGCCGTCCTGTGGAACGACACCCTCGCCAGCTACCTCGACTTCAACCTCACCTCCAGCGAGCAGGTCGCCCTCACCGTCCGCGACGCCGACGCCCTGCCCGTCGACACCGACCTCGCCCCGACCCCGGACACGCAGCTCGTCTTCCACGTCGGCCAGCTGCTCCCCTTCCTCACGGGCGCGGCGCTGCCCGCCGTCGCCGCCGACCCGGCCGTCGCGCAGCGCGCCTTCGCCCGCGTCGCCGCCTACCTCGACGCGCGGCCCGGCGGCATCCCCGCGACCAACTTCCGCACCGCCCAGCAGTGGGACCAGCCCAACTCGTGGCCGCCGCACATGCAGCTCCTCATCGACGCCGCCGAGACCCTCGCGCGCACCAACAACTACACCGCCGAGTGGGCCTGGGCGCACGACCTCGCGCTCCGCCTCGCGCAGCGCTACGTCGACTCGGCCTTCTGCACGTGGCGCGGCACCGGCGGCGAGGTATCAGCAGCGCCCATACAGCCCGGCCTGAACCAGAGCCAGCAGCTGGGCGGGCTCATGTTCGAGAAGTACAGCGACGCTGCACTGAACCAGGCGGGCGGCGGCGGCGAGTACGAGGTTGTGGTTGGCTTTGGGTGGTCGAACGGCGTGCTGATTTGGGTGGCAGAAAGGTTCCGCGACGAGCTCGTGAACCCGGCGTGTGCGGCAAATAACATCAGCAATCCGACGCCGCCAGAGGACGGCGGTGTACCGCAGAAGAGGGCGGTGGAGTTGGATTTGTTTGATGCAAAGTGGATTAGCAAGTCGGTTGGTGGACGGGCTGGGCGCTGATGGTGCTATATATGCCTGTGTTTGGAAGTTGGCGATGTTCGACTTGTTGCGTTGTGTGGATGGATGCACATTGAAAAGTCCTCTGATTCATTCCTCTAGCTTTCTAGTAATAGTGTTTGCAGTATCTTGAACACGCTTCTGATTCATGAAGCCTCTCCGTTTCACTTCTCGTCGATAGACAATGCTTCCTGGTGCGGAGCTGAGCCTGCCTTTTCCCCGCTGCTGCTGCATGTATCTGTAGACCAGTGTGCCTAGAGATGAAACCGTATGACCTCTGTAGAGCAACTGGGACAGCTAATGTCTTATCTTTGTGTGGCCTCTTTTGCTTCGCCCACGGTGGTTTTTTCCTTTACGCGAAAGTCAATGGTTCCACCACTCCAGTAAGCCCAGAACAGGGCTCTTTATCCGACTCTGAACCCACTCTGCCGTCCACGAAGCCTCGCTCTCAGCATCACTGCCATCATATGTTCCATCTAGATCGCCCACAACCGCCTTCTGTCCGGAATCATCATCCTCATCCGGCTCGTCGAAGTTGCCCTCGTCCGGCTAGTCCATCAAGTGCATCTCCTCCTTGCGGTGTGTCGCAAACTCATCCTTGTAGCGGTGCCAAATCTTCTGCAGCTCTTCAACGTACAGCTCGTGGACGCGGTCGATCTCGGCATTGTCCGGGTTGCCGGCTTGGACGACAGCAATAGGCTTCCCGACGACAATGTTGAGCGGGCGACGGTACGGCATTAGGCCCACGTCATAGTTGAAAATTCCACGTCCATGGAGAAGCGGAACCGTGAACTTCCATGCTTTAAGGAAGTATCGCTGGAGTCCGTGAAGCCATGGGTGCTCGTGCGGATCGAGCTGGTCGTAGAGGTCGTTCTCGCCGAAAGCGAGGACAGGCACTAGATCCGCGCCGGTCTGAAGCGCCAGTTTGATGAAGCCCTTGCGTTCCTTGATAACCAAGCGCAGTGTGTTGGGCTGCGCTTCGAGAGATTCACGCGCGCCTCCGATGACGATCGTGGCGGCCCTGCCCATGCCCTCGTTGTTGCGCCCACCGCGGGTCAGGATGTTGGTGATGGCCTGTTTGCTGACTGACTGAAGGCCCATGGCCAGGACATATTCGCGGTAGATGGGCAGGTGGAAGTTGGACTCGAGCGTCACCAGGGAATTGGTGATGCCAGGAAACTTCTCGGAGAAACCGAGAGCGTCCGTTGCAAAAGCCGCCCAGGCGCCATGGGAGATGATACCGTGAGGGTGGTATCCGAGAATGTACTTGCGTGTAGGTATGAGCTCGTGGGTTTTGTGGAGCTTGGCTGGGAAGTAATCGGCAAAGTATCGCCAGATAGGAAGCCGGCGAACCCACTCGTTGCGCCTTTCGAGCTTTCCGTTGCTGGCTGCAGTTGAGAACAGTATACCAAAGAGGTAAAGTATGACTGAACCAAGAATCAGAATTCTGAACCAGTTTGTAGGGAACGGAGAGTCCCAAGCCAACGTACTGATAGGCCAAAATATAGGCACAGCGCAGAGAGCAAAGAAGATAGACAACGTGAAACCCATTCCTATGCAGTGCATCAAGACAGCCATAGTCTGGAGCCGGCGCTTAAACGGCACAGCGAGCGGCGCCCATCGTGCACCAGCCAACACGGCGGCCTTTTCCTTATCTCGCCGTCGTTGTTCCTCCTCTTCATCGTCTGATTTCGACGGTATATCTGGGTAGTCGACAGCGGTAGATGCCTGACTAGAGACATCTCTGGAGTGGCCGGATTTTTCAGACGAGATACTTTCGCTGGTTGATTCCTTGGACTCGGTGTTCCCTTGGCTGTCTGCAGGGAGCTCTTTCACAGCCTCTGCAGAGGTCATGTCGCCGGCAGGTGTAGGTTGAGTGTCTCTCTTTTCGGCAAGTAGCTCCGGTTCCTGATAGCGCGTGCTAAATTCTGTCGTTCCCTCTTCCGCTTGCCTCTTCTCGGCTACCACAGGGTCCTCTTTGACAGCCTCAGCGTACGAAGTAGGCGCCGCTGAAGTTGACTCGTCTTTTTCGTTGGTTGTTTTTGCGTCATTTGCGCTATTCGACTTCTTGGATTTGTTGCGCTTGCTCTTCTTGCTAGTCTTGTCGTTCGAGGTTGTATCCACGTTCTGTGCGAGATCACTGTTAGCTTGACTCTCCGAATTCGAGTCGGGCCAAAAGAGCCAATACTCACCACTTGACTATCCCCATTGCTCATATCATTCGATGGCGCAGCTAGAGAATTGATGTTAACATTTCCCAACATTCTTTGCTCTTCCGTATCTCCCTCGCCACCATCACCGTCACCATGATCAAGGGACCTTTCCAGCATCACAGCCTCAGCAGCGCAACCGAAATCGGCCCGGACATGCTCTTTGGTCGCCAAAAGCGTCCCCAAAAGCGACGAGAACGGCGCTGCCATGGAGCTCGGACAGACGTTCTCTTTGCCCGTGGCCGCGGTTGCTCGCGAGATTGCTCGCGACGAGTAAAACGCCGGGTGCGTCGGTGGACTGCTGCCACAGCTGCTGTGGTCCCATTGTTCCTGGTCCTCCTCATCCCTATCCCGCTGTTCCGGAGACGTGGTGGGCTTGGTGACGACGACAGGGCTGAGAATAACGGTCGTGAAGCTAGACTCGGGAGAAATCTCACCTGCGCCAGCGGACTCGGCACCGGCGTCGGAGGCCATTGGCTGCTGTTGTTCTCGCTGTTGTTGCTGCTGCTGACGGCGGCGGTAGTAGTCGGTGGCTGGATCGCCTGTAGCTATGCGGAAGCTGTCGTTTTTGCCTTCGAAGGAGGTGATGCGGACGTATTTGTTGCGTTGGACCTGTTGTCTGCTGACGGGCTGCATAGCAGAAATGCGTAGCGTTCAATCAGAAATGATGAAACTCCGATGTACTTCGTATTGGTTGGGTGATCGATTCCAAAGCTCCCTTGTGGTGGCGCGCGAGGGCTCGATTTTGCCTAGCTTGGATGCGGAGTGACCTACGTCGGGCTGATGGTTTGTTTAAAATGTTTGAACGACTGGTCCAACGATAGGCCGGACTCCCGAGGGAATGGCCCTTGATGTGCAGCTTAAAAGACAGCTCCGTAGGCTCGTCTGTTAGTGCGTTGAGCAAAGCGTTTTGAACCTCAATGTGTGTCTCGACAAGATCAATTGTTGTTGAGGGTGTGAAATATGTAATACTTCAGCAACCTCGGGGAAGGCGCATGTAGGTGCAGTCCGGGACGGCATGGACGGGTAGCTTTCCCGCCAAGCAGAGGGTGGAATGACGTTTGCATAGAAATTGCAGGGGTACCTAGATGCCTCGCTCCCTTGTGAGGACCCCTGTAACTGTCACATGCTTCAGTGCACAGGTAACGTACTGTACCGTGCGGTACCGTCGAGATTAGGCTTCATGCCTCAGGACAATCATCATACCTATTGAACCGCGTTTTCCTTCAACTGTAACTCAGATCTTCAGAAGTCCATCTATAGGCTGTCCAAAGAGTTACGTCCATCGGCAAAACGACTCCTACTCCGTAAGTCATTCATAGCATATTAACCCAAAGACAGGATTTCGGCAGTCGGAGACGGCCCACTTCGGCTCCCCCGATATAATTATGACATTTGTGTCTGAAGGGTGGGCAGTTGAAATAAGATCAGCCTTGAGGCATGATCAGAATTAATTCGGTTTCGAAGCTCTGCTAGCTGTCGTGTGCCCCTAGCTCGGAGAGTATCCCCGAGAAACGGATATCGAAGATTATGTACGGTGATTTTGCCCCCGAAAGTCATCGGCCTCAATATCCATCCCCCTTTTTGTTTTCCGCCTATGCTCAGAGCGTTCCAAAACACACCCCTGACCTCCCCGAATGTGTGTGTGTGTCCTATACGCAGTATAGTCTGCCTATGCTATCTCGAGCAGCTCAATACATTTTCTGCCAACCTCATCCAATACGCAGAATGAAAAACCAACATCGCCCCGCCCTATGCACAAAATGGCCCGAAGAGAGAAAAAAACGAAGTGAAACAGGCAGGTCTCGCTATGCCGTGACGGTATCTTCAAAAATGGGGAATGAATGAGCCGAGCTCAGATGCTAGCTGAATGCACAAGTCGAAATAGAAGATGATTCGTGGGGAGGATCGTCGCGCAAACGGAAGAAAAGCTGCAGTCCGACAGAAACAATAGTAGAACTCCTATACCAAACAGGCCAAGAAGAGAGATCCGTCGTTATCGTGAGACCTTTGGCGCCCAAAAGAAAAGAGGTAATGAGAAGCGTAGGAAAAAACTGCTCATGAGCTGGCAGTGGCGTTGGATCGAGTCTTGTTAAGACCCAGGAAGTGCCGGGACTTTGACTTTGAACGAGTTGTCTTGGTGCTCTTGGAGCTCTTGATGCTCCGCTTGTCATCGTCTTCGTCATCGTCGTACTTTGGCTTGTGTATCCTGCCACAAATCAGTCTTCCGTCAAGAAATCACAGGTGCCCAGTTGAAACTCACCAGCTGTTTCCGGGCATGCTCATTCCTTTCGCCTCGGCCATACGGTAGAATTTTGCTGCCTTTTTGAGGTTCTTCTTGCAGCCAATGCCCTGCGTGTAGCAAAAACCGGCCTCGGCAAGCGCGTCAACATCACCCCAGGCTACAGCACAGTTAGTAACACGATGCTACATGCACGCTCGGGGATGCGACCTACTTCCGGCGATCTCAAAGCACCGCAGCGCAAGAGCCTTGTCCTGCTCAATTCCCCAGCCATTCATGTGGCTTACACCAAGCTCATAGATGCTCAATGCCATCTGCGCCTTCCGCGTTCGCATCTCAGCCCTGTCTACCTGCACGCCCTCCTTTGCATTATTCTCCTCCTCGGCAATCTCCAGGCCCGCAGAATCAGAAGCCTTTCGCAGCCACTTCACAGCCTCCTCAGGGTTGGGGCGCATGCCCCAGCCATGGCGACATGCAAGCGCATAAAACAGCATGCCCGTGGGATGACCCTGTTTTGCGGCATAGCGTAGGTGATAGGTGGACTCGTTGACCTTGCCAGCCTCGTGCAGAACCAGAGCCTTGTTGACATGCTCCTCAGAAGACATGTCAGACATCGTTGCGATCGTGCCAGTCGTAGAGTGCTGAGACCGAGCTTTGATAGTACTCGCATCGCTGGATTTCGCGGTCGTAGGGCGACTCTCACGGTGGGCCTCCCCAGCATCCTCCGAGTTACGTTCGTCGCTTGTTGACGGACGGCTGTTAGTCGGCGACGGTTGCGTGCTGGGACGAGGCACTTCCAAGTTTGGCTTTGTTGTCGGGCGTCCCCTGCTCTCGATTTGGCGATCACCAGAACTTGATGGACGACTAGGTGGCGAAGGGGGGGCTTGACCGACGTTTGGAATCGCTTGGGCGTGAGATGCTGGGGCCTGCCCCCGATTGGGATAGGCGGACATGGGGCCAAATTCTTTTGAAAGCCTTTCCAGCCTCTTTCCTCGTGGTAGATCGAATTTCGAATAGATGTAGGAATTTGCTGTGGATGGATGGTCCTCTCCTAGATCAGGAAACCCATCGTTCTTCATGCTCATCGGGGTGGTGGCATCCTCATCACCACGAAAGATAGAGGAGTGGCTGTCTGAAGAATGCTGTCGCACTGGCGGGTCGAATCGTGGTGTCTCCAGCCCAGGGGTGAGTGGACCTGGAGTTCCTGCTCGGCTCATTGGCCTGGAGAAGTTGAAAGCCGGCCGAGGAAGTTCAGAGACATTCGAGCTAATCGACGGGGACCGCTGTTGATGCTGATGCGAAAAGACGCCAGCACTGCTTGTAGATAACTTCCGCGACCCGTGTGATGAGTGGAATGACGACCCCATGGCATCGTCGCTACTGACTTCCGCTTGATGCGACATGACACTAGATGAGCGCCTGGGAAAGCCGGCCATCGGAGGATAGAGTGATTCGTGTGACCTTTTGTGTCCCATCCTGTGACTAGTCGACAGGCTTCGACCAGATATGATGCCGACTTGGGGCTCAAGCAGCACCACCGGCTCTTCCTCATCCGCCAATCTGGCATCGATGCTGGCACTGTCGAACGACGAAGGCGAGTTATCACGCCTGACCCCGAAATAACTGCTTTTCTCGTCCAGTGGAGCCAGTTCCCTGCCTCGAATCTGATCGAACGAGTTTGGCGTAGGCAGAGGTATAGAGTCGTCAGGTGTTGGCGGTACGTGGCTCATGCGCGGGTGCATGGACTTCGGTCGGTCTGGGGATTCGGGCACCTCTTCCGGCCTTTGGCCTCCTCCGCCCGACAGCATTGGCAAGTCACCGCATTCCGAAGCGCACTCTGTCGACATGGACCGAAAGTACTCGGACCGTCCTTGCACGATCAGCGGGCTGTCAGTGGTCAGTGGTGGTAGCCGGCTGATTCTGTTGCCAGTTTTCGCGCTCTCCTCCAACTGCTTGGCCAGCAGCCGGCTCTGTAGGGCGAAGGCATCGAGGGGCGAAAGCTCGGGCGGGATGTCTCCTGCAATGTGCAGGCGTGGGGACTTCATCGGTCGGGATACGGAAGCTTGCGAATCGGTTCGCAGCTCGAGCTGCGTTGGTCGCGTTGGGGCCGCCATGCTTAGCAGTTCAATTCATCGACCTTTCTTGACTCTTGTGGTTTGCCCAGAACGCGAAACAGTCGCGGTGCGGTTCAACCCACGCGAGGGTGACGTTGTGGATCGTGAGGAATGTATGGGAGGCGTCGGTGTCGTGTGCGCGGGTCGGGAGTGGCGCCGAATCAGCAAAGAGTGGTTGCTAGAACCTCGATGCGCGGATGTAATTGAGCAAGGCTCACTCGATCGAGTTGATGAATCGCAAAGCGGCCAGACGTAATGGAGCTGGAAAGTTCAAAAAGGAACGGAGTCCTGTTTGGCATTCCCAGTGTGACAGAAGGATGCTTGGAACAATGCGTAATGATGGAAAGCGATGCTTGGCTAGAATTCAGGTGTGAGTATTTCAAGAAATGCTTTGCTGGTGTATGCTGAGAGTCGAGGGATTGCCAGAGTAAATGAAAGTTGAAGGCGCTCTTGTCGGTGATATGAGTGAACTGTTGGCGTTGACGTAGGTAGGCAGGAAGGAGGAGCTGGAGGAGGTAGTTTGGAATTGGACCCTGAAATGACAGCAGGTGACTTTGGAGGTTGGCTGCAGGCGCTGGCGTCATTCACCCCAAAAGACTGCACCTTGTGTCGGGAACAATGATCGCAGGGGTGCCAAGGTGGACAAGGCTTGTTGCTGGATCGAAGCTGAAAGGAGACAAGAGAGTGGTGAACCCTCTCTGAAAGGGTGGCGAGGACGAGAGATTGATTGGAGGTGTCAAAAAATAAAGTACCTTTGCTGTAAGAACCGAGGACAGTACAATAATCAAGGCCCAACAGGAGTGTATCGAATGACGGTTTGGTTGCTTAGCTTCCAGGCAATGCTACCACTGCATCTGCTCTCTCAGCAGGCGCTCAAAGAAAATCCGGTGGTAGCTGCAGGAACAACAGTCCAGTCACACTTCCACAGAGCTTCCCCGATATCTGTGTCCGTTGGCAAGGTTCGGTATCAACGTCCACGGGTCCACGGGTCCAGGACGGATGGTTGCTTGCACACACACACCTGCGCAGTTCAAACTTGCCTGCTATCACACCTGGCAGCTCAAGGAACCGTACTGCAGGGACCGTTGGGGGTGGCAGAAAGACGAGAGGGAAAAGAGAGAAAGTCGAATTCGAGAATGAAAAAGGAAAAAGAGTCAGGGGACGATTCATCAAAACGATCTCCTGGGCATAATTGAGTTGTACGGAGAAAGACATCTGGAATTGGGCGCTGGGGTACCTGACTTTCTGCCGTGCGACAGGGCCAATGCCGTGTACCTGAGTACTTGAGCGTCAGAATCCACCAGTGGGCTGCAGGGTCAAAAGGAGGGTCTAACTCAAAAACGGTTTGGGCGCCAGGGGGCGACAGAGTATAAATGGAACACCAAACCGGGGAGTCCCTCTGCCAAGAGGAGCCGGCCAGGGTCATGGTTTGAGGATGCCTCCTCTATTGCTTCGCCCCTTTCCTGACTTTCGTGGAGGTGGCCATCTTCTGGCCAAATGATGTGCTGGAATCTATAATCTCAAGTGCATAACAAGAAAGCAGTTCTTTCACGTCCATATATGCCAGCTGATGTCCTATAGGGTCTATGTAGCACTGGGCTTGCCTCTTGTATCTAGCACTGTAAACTTCAGGAGATACTGGTCCGAGTATATGAAACCTGCCACGCTCATGACTGATGACATAGTGCTACCTAGTACAGGTATTTTCTACATCCAGCTACTTCATCAAGTCTAGCAATCTTGAAGCAACATACGCGTTGACATACTTAGGTAATAGCTACTTCATGCCCGTCCACTAACGATGGCGGGAAGAAAATGGCCAACTCTACCTACCTAGGTAGGTCGTGACTTGCCTTCAGCATACTACGAGGGCACGAAACCACGTCTAAAAAGTTCAAACAATACCTTCCCCAGGTTCCAGACCATCCGGACCTTGCAGTCCTGGACGGTCTCGCTACCAGATTGGCTTGCAGTTCATCTAATAAAGCTGCTGCGAATCGTTCGGCACGTCACTGACTAGCAGCAGCCACTAGCAACGGCCAACCCAAACGCCTCGGGTTGTCGACATCTTCTGCACACCAAGTGCAGACTGCTAGCCTTGCTAGGCTGGAGTCTGACTAAAGACACAAGAATTGCTGTATAGTTTCGCACATGACCAATTACTGCATAATAGTGCAACGCAACCCACGCAGGTCCATCATCAACCAAGTGGAAGCAAATTTCGACTGGTCTCGGGGTCAAAATCACAACCAGGGCAGCCCTTTTGACACAAGATTTGACAGCTTGTAGTTAAATTCCGACGGGAGACCTCCGGTTTTTTATTACTAGTGTACCATAGCACACTACCTATGCACGGGCATGTCGCCGGTTACACTTCTCTGATCTCCACATTTTCTCAACGGCCAAGACGATGTCACCTACCCGCCGAGTATGGCTACAAATCTAAAACAAAATCGGGTGACTAAAGCCCCTCAAAAAGTACTACTATGTAGGTTCAAGGTAGCTTCATGAAATCCACAGTGGTAACCTGACGGTCCGTACGCGTTGTTGCTGACCATCGTCAAATTTCATTGACGGTACACAGTAATTAGCGAAAACCCACATACCTAGGTACCTCCGCCCACCGAAAAAGGGCATCATCTCCCGGCCCGGAGATTTCCAGATGCGACTCCAGAGATGGGCATCCCCGCGGTCCGGGCCCGGGCGCCTATGTACGCCTGGAAATTGTATCTAGACAGTGACAGTATCGCACCGACACCGTGGCGTCCACCACGCACATGGGAAAAAGAAAATATTGCAAGCGAGTCCGACAATCCCACAGCCGCATTTTCGTCATCCCGTCAACATCCTAGGCCAAGACTAGAATAGCATGCGGGATGTTGATCAGTTTCTTCCTTCTGGAAGAGTGGAACAGGCGCCACCAATGTGCGGAGCAGCAGACGCAGACCTCGTGGCGACCGGGCTGCACAGCCGGGGAGCTCCGAGCTGTGAGCCAGTGGAAACCCATTGATTGCTCACTTGCAATGTGAAGGGGAAGAAACAGGTAATGGGCACTCGCCTCATAGGGCCGAAATGAACAGCCCTGGAGACCTCACACAGCGGCAAGACCCCCTCTGTGCCGCTGGCTGTCAAACAAGACCCTAGCCAGCCAGCTTGTTCGTCCAATGTATCCAGCCAGTCCCTTGCACGACAGCGAGGCACAGCATAAGTGGTCTCAAGCGGCGGCGTCACAATTCCAGCGAGAACCGTCCAATGGAAAACTCTCCGCATGTCTGGCAGTCAGACTGTGATGGTGATGAACTTTTTGTTATTCCTGTATTTTCCAGGATTGCCCGACCGGAACTCCATGGCCCATGCAAAAGCAGAGAATATAGGGGAAGAAAGTGAAGTACAACCAGCCGCCAGCTCTCCAGCTCCCTCACGCTGCCGTCTCCTCATAGGTCCTTGGATCTCATTTTCCTCAGCCGCGTGGCACCCTCAAATGTGAAGCGGTCGACCGCCGCCGCCACCGTCAGCGTGCCACCGAGGACCGCGCAGAGGCCAGTCAGGAAGCCTGCGAAGGACTTTGCCGGCTCCTCGCGGTTGATAATCTTCATGGGGGAGATATCCTGTGTCTCATGTCAGCTGCTGCGGCAAAGAGGGCCAGTTCCCGGCACGGGACTTTGGACGCAGTACTTACGTAGGAAAAGAACACGCCCGGAATTCCTCCCTTGGAGTGCAGACGCTCAGCGTGGCCCTCGGCAGAATCGTCGCCACCCGACAGGCTGCGCTTGTGGCTCGTTATGGAGTACTGGTGCGTCTCGATACTACCGTCCTCGCCCTGCCCAAAGGTGCCCAGCGCAGCGTTGTGGTCGGCCACCATATCACGGTACTTCTTCTCCCAGCCCATAGGCAAGAACGACGTGGGCACGATCTTGACGAAGTACATAAAGTTGTAGTTCGGATCATCCGTGTCCTCTTTAGTGCCGTCCAGAGGGTTCATGTGGCTATACGGCGACTGCACCGACTTGCTGACCAGCTTCTTGCCGAGCTCCTCGGGCAGCTGGGGGCCAAAGCTCAAATGGTGCACCTCGTGCGCAAACGAGTGGCCCCCCGGCACCGGCGTATCCCAGTAGTTCTTGAGGTCGTGCACATGCATGTTGCCGTTGCTGAAGCTCCTCCCCGGCGCCAGGTGGAAATTGCCGACGACCTTGTTGACGCGCAGGCTGCCCTCGATGCGGCAGCCCTCCTGCCGCTGCTCGTCCAGGCGCTCGGCATAGTGTTCGCGCGTACACTGCTCGACGCCCTCGCCGCGGCCAAACGCCCACGACGCCTGCGCGTACGCCTCGCGCACCTCGTCGCACGTGTTGCAGCAGCCGGGCTTGATGGCGTTCGCGGGGGCAGTCGCGCCGTAGCACTCGCCGCAGTAGCTCGGGTCCAGGTGCTTGGCGGACTCGTCCTCGTCGTGCAGCGCGAGCGCTTTGGTGTCGATGACGCCGCCGCCGTCGGCCTTGGACTGCAGGCGCACCTTGCTGACGCCGTGTTGCACGCCGTGCTGTTGCTCGCCGGATACGTCCATTACGTCGAGGGTGAGGAGTTCGCAGGGGATCTTGGGAAAGGTGATGTTGAGGTGGATTTCCATGCGCTCGCCTGGGTGGTCGCAGGTGTTTTTAGCCACTGGGGACATCCAATTGGGGTCGCCTTGTGCCTGTTTGTAGCTTACCTCTTCCCTTGTCGACAATCAGCTCAGGATGTATCACTGTTCGCCTGTAGTCTGCCCATTCTCCCCATGCTAAGTAGAGCACGACGATCAATGACACGATGGTGATGATGCCGCCTGAGGAGGTCCTGATTCGAGCATCTTCAACTGTCTTGGTGAAGGCGTCCAGCCTCGTAAATCTAGACTTGGCTGGCATCTTTGTGAGTTGTGTTGGAAGCTTCGAGGAGGACAGTGTTGTCTGACAGCAGTGTTGGAAGCTGGCCGGAGCTCTGCAGTGAAATGCAGAGTGGGTAGAATGCGCCTCAGGGTACAATGGCAAACGAGTGGCAGAAAAGCAGATTCAAAAGACAGTAGGCCCAATTGGAAGCTACCATGGACAAGAACAATTACTGGGAGCCAGTAAGTTGACGATGGACTGGTTGTGGGAAAGATCCGCTCAGGTGAAGTATGCCACCAGTTCACAAGCAAAGGCCACGACATCTGGAAACGCTTGGGCCTTGCAGGGATTATCCTCAGGCGGGTATGCAGGGCGCTTGGGCCACATCTTGTCTTTCGGGTCGAGTCTTTACAATCCTGTTCTTTGAACTCTTGTACCATTATTCAACCTTATAAAGCAGATTTGGTCTTTTGTTCAGCATGCATTTCATGTACAGCACCAGCCCAAGCATCACAAGATGTCTCTGACTGGATAACAACAAGATACTGCCGATGAAGGTCTTTGGAAGAGATTGTCAAGCTACAAGTTGCATGGCAGGCACTTCCTAGGTAGTGCTTATTCTGTTAGCATCTTTATACACCAGACCTGCCTCCTTCACCGCTTACTATGTAGCCGATAGATCCCCAGGAATCCCTCTGCTATACTCTGCATAGACTGCAGTACCGGTCTCATAATGCCAACAATACAGCCATCCATCTTTTCGCGGTAGATATACATTGAGCCTCTAGCTTCTTTCCTCTTTCAGACTCTACCGTTGACTCACAACGTCCAGTCCCGAGTCCTGACTGATATCATCCACATACCGATAATCCCAAAGTGGCCCCTCCTCTATTTCTTCTTGAAGGGTCTCTCCCAAAACAACGAGAATCAACGATCATACCTCTCAACAAAAGCCCAACAATGTCTACCTCTGAAGAGGCCCCCTCCACCCCTCTCCCGACTCCCATCCTAGTACTCCCCAACGTGATTATCCGGCCCCTCCACATCTCGGACGCCCCCTCCATGGCCCAACACGCAAACCACGAAGACATCAGCAAAGGCATGCGCAACACCTTCCCCTCGCCCTACACCCTCGCCAACGCCCACTCCTTCCTCACCAACATTGGCCTCACGCAAACCCGCCCATCCCACAGCGCCAACGCAGACAACGCACAACCTATCCTGCTCAACTACGCGTTATGCCGGCGCTCCGACGGCGCCTACGTGGGCAGCATCGGGCTGATGCCACAGGCGGACGTTGAGGAGCGCACCTTTGAGGTGGGGTACTGGCTCGGAAGGGAGTTCTGGGGGAAGGGTTATGCGACAGAGGCTGTGAGTGGGTTTGCGGCGTGGGCATTCCGCGCGTTTCCTGAGGTCTTGAGGATCGAAGCTAGTGTGTTTGAGGGAAACGAGGGGAGTGTGCGGGTGTTGCTGAAGGCTGGGTTCCGGGCGGAGGGGGTGCGGAGGAAGGCGGTTTGGAAGAGGGGCAAGGCGTTGGATAAGCAGTATTTTGGAATGTTGAGGGAAGAGTGTGAGGGTTTAAAAGAGGAGGAGAGCTGACTTGTATGGCCTCAACTTCTTGCTGAACACGGCCAGAGTTAGTGTTAATTGCATGGTGTATTTCCCAATTATGCAGAGTAGATGATTATCGATTCTAATGTGGCTGGGAGAATAGACAAGAGTCATAAGCTGTGGCATTTGGATCAAGGCCTCAGCCTGTTTCTTCTTGCAGTCTAGATAATGACATGTGCTGGGAAGTCCCCCAAAGCTCTGTATCATTCAATTCTGTTCCAGGCCTGGGCCAAGGTATCTCTCTAAGTTCTTGTACACCGAACGCCGCGCCTAAGTGCATCACAACGCCGTCTCTTTCGTAGCATCACCTAAATTGATCAATGCCTTCAATACCCGCTCGTAAGTCCACACCGTTATCGCACTTGCGGGCGCCGCCTTGAGCAGACTGACAGTCAACCCCCTATACAGCCCCCTCATCCCCTCCATACGCAAAATCGACTGCAGTGTCCCAATCGTGCCCAGCTTCCCGTAATCCGGTATGTTCTTGTGCACATACCTACTTCTCGTCGGTCCCTGTACCTGAATCCTTTTGCGCACTGTATCCAGCGGAAACACGCTCGTTTTGGCGAGGACACTAGCCCCGATACCAGCAACAGCCTCGCCTCCACCAAGCGGCAAGTCCAGCCCCGCCAACGGCGGCCGCAGCGTTTCATAAACAACAAAAAAAATCCCCATGAACGGCACAATCTGTCCCAACGCCGGCGTCAAGCCCCGGAAGAACCCCCGCGTGCCTTCATCGCGCTTGATTGTGACAATCGCCCGCCGCAGCGACGTATACACGCGGTCCTCACTCCCCTGAGCCGCAAATCGCGTCCGTAGCAGGTCCAGCGGGTATGTGGCGGCCGTACCAGCCGCGCCCGCAGCCGCGCCCGCCAGGAACGTCTCGACGGTGCTGGGGAGTGGGTGGTCGGGCCCCGCGAGGCGACGCAGGAGCTGCGTGGTCGAGCGGTAGGTGGTGAACTGGATCGCCGAGTACGAGATGTACATGAGCTCGGCGGGGACGTTGCCTTTCCACAGGCCGGTGATCCCTTCATTAGCGAGGATCGTGCGGAGCGTGGGCAGCGTGCCTTTGTAGATGGGTCCGCCGTGTGCGCGGGGGTGGGTGAGCGGGTCAGAGAGGGAGTGGGATTGGAGTTGAAGGCGGATTTTGACGACGTCTAGAGGAGCGATGATGAAGCTGATGGGCGAGTGATTGTCAGAGAGGACGTGTGGCGTGTCTAGGGGCTGGCATACTCACCGAGAAATCATGCCGGCTGTAGCTCCGGCCACGACGACCTGGAGTCGAGAGCCCTGGGGTAGTTGTCAGTCTGTGTACCTCAATTCCACTATGTGCTTGGTTCGGTTCTACCTCATCTTTAAGCTGCTCTGCTTTGGGCGACATGCATTCGCGTAGAGAGGTGGATGTGTTGCAACAGCTGGGCAAAGCGCGGCACAAAGGCCGGAGTTCTGATAGCGAAGAAGCACTCGAAGGGGATACTGCGATAAGGACGGGACGCAAATACTTGACCAGAAGATTGAGGCTTGCTGTCGAGTCATGCCATAATGAATTGGAGAGAAGTTCTGGTGCAGAAGACACAAAATAATGTCAATTATGTCTTTGTGCCAATTGTTGAGTTACAGTTGAAGTTGTCTTGCGCGAGTCGCAGCTTCCCCGGATTAGTGACATCAACCGCCAGGGGTACCCCTGTACGGCTTGGACCCCTGCCGCGACGTCAAGGTGGGCACGTATCTCTTCTCTACATGTTCACGACATCGCGCCCCAGAAGAGATCGATTCTCTTAGTAGGCCAGAGAAGCATCTTTTGTCCTGGGGAAAAAAAAAAAAAAAAAAAAAAAAAAAGAACGTTCTACATCTGAACTTGTACGCATGTCTTAGGCACTCGGTGTGTCCGTCGCCGCCACCGCCTCCTACACTTAATATGCTTCTTCTACAGCCCTGCTACGGCGTTAAGTTCCACCGCAGGTTTCTCCTGTACACTTGTTGTGGGCCATTCCTGTTGCGAATTCGAAGGAATTTTGATGTGGTAGTCGCATTATATCCAGTCCGATCGGTGACAAAGATTGTTCTCACCAAAAGACGGATTTTCGGTTGTGTAGTAGAACAGCATCCTCTCATAGAGCATTAATCTGCTACATGTCAATAACAAGGAAAGGAGCAATTGGGAAAACAGAATCGGGGATGTAAGTAAGACAGCGCTACAGACTTCATCCACTCTCAATAGCTGAAGTTTAGAAGTGGACTCATGATTCATAAGGTTAGAATCAACAGGTCTTGGTGTATCATAGTGTCAAGGGTGTATCGCATCGAGACAAAGTATTTGGCGTCATGCTTGTACGCAAGTGCTGTACCCATCTCCTTCGACATGGCACCAGGGAACTCAGATGTCCTTGGTCATCCGGGATGTGCGACAATGCCTACCTAGGCTGCTCATTAGAGGAAATGAGCTCTGCGATTTCATCGTTGTACTGTCGAGAATTACCTGGACCAAGCAGGCAGGTGTGCGGAGTATCTCACTCATTGGGATGGTTATGGGGCGCAGATAGTGAGACCCTACCCCCAGCCAACAGCGCGTTGGGTTCGCAGTCGCTCAGCACATTTTCCGTACATGCCTTGCGTCCGAACCAGAAACCTCGTCCTCGTTGGTTCTGTCGATCCGGTTCCAGTCATGCCGGGAACGCGCAGACGCGTAATTGTGCATGTTCTGGAAGGACTCGGAGGATTTCATCGCTACAGCGAAGGCCACCTTCTCGAACGGCATGTCTGCATGTGCATTATTACCTGCCTTCCCCGAGCAAGACTCAGGGGGAAGATAGGCCCACAGTGTTGCATCCCGCACTCGTGCCGCCCGGGCCTGCCACCGAGCCGCTCGGTGCGCGTTCCGGATTCTCTCTGACCTGGGGGCTGTGATCTCGGGTGCGAATCGCTAAGGTGTGGCAGCAGGTGTTTTATGGCGGGAATGGCTTCTCAGGTCATTAATACAGAGTCAAAACGTACGAGGCAGTGTTGTATGACATCTGGACCACGCAACAGCAGGAGAATATATCAGACGAAAGTGGAGGGAATAAGCCGAATTGTCCGAATATCCCGGCCGGGAAGCGAGACAGCTTCCGCCCCACTGCGATGCATTGCGGCGGTAATAGTCTTCGGAGGCAGTGTCGAGGAGCAAGCGTATCACGGTTTCCTGCACGTAGTCGCCAAAGATATCGGTGCAAACATTGTGGGCGTCTCTCATCTCGGGACACGAGCAATGGAAGGATTTCAGGATTGCCCAGGCTTGTCACAGCAAGCGGCGGCAGTGCCCGCAGGGTGGGCTCGTGACCCCCTGTCCTCCGCTCGCCCGCCCCCAATCGAATTGGTCGAGATTCGGCTGATGTGGGGCAGGACAAGGACCCTCCGAATTTCCGTGACGTTGATCTCTTCAAGTTCCTTTGGCCCGCGATTCCTCGTCCTCATCAGCAGTCTGTTATTTACCATGAGACAGTCGCTGTGATCTTGTGTCATTCTTCTACGCTTTATCTTGCACTTATCCTTTGACCAAGACCTTGAACCGGGGAGCGGTTGTCATCCAATCTTTGCAGTTAGCTCCTGTGACTGACACTTTCTGGCATGTGATCTTAGTCTTGATATCCTTGTCCGCCCACCCACCTGCCGATACAAGTACGAGACACTCCGACGATCGCATTCACGACGAGAACCCCAAGCGCGAAGACACTCCCATCACGAAGCAGAACAGCCAAAATGGCGTCTCCTATTCCCGCACCGAACTTGCGGGAAATCCTCACGCCTCTCCTCCCGTCACTTCCTGCTGCCGCCATGTCAGCGCAGCCTGCACCAGGCATCCTGCGCCTCCTCTCGCCCATCCTCCGCCAGCGTGTCCAGCTGTTCTCCTCATCCAGCAATGAGCCGTGGCTGAGGTTATTAACGTACGACAAGACAAAAGAGACCCGGCTGTCGGAGGTGGCACGGAGTGACAGACTCGAGCCGCATCCGGTGTCGGGTGAGGTCGAGCTCGACTTGGACTACGACGTACAGACACAATACAGACGACTCGACGAGGAGACGCTCCAAGCACTTGTTGTTCTGAAAGAATTCGAGCTGCTGTTTCGCTTGGTCTATTGCATCAACGACGAGGCCGGCGGTGGTGATGGCTGGCGGGTCGGCGAAGTCAGCGTTCCAGACGAGCAAAATACCTTCTTCTCTTTCGCGGGATATCCGACTTTGAACGAGGCAGAAGAAGCATTCGCCACAAGGAAATCGAGTACGGCACCGGCAACAATCGACACACCTAGCATTAATCGCCAAGCAGCACCACAAAACACAAAGGACGACGATGAGGATGACGATGACGACTACTGGGCGCGGTACGACGCCACGCCGGCACGCACTCCACAACCCAAGCAATCACCTGCACCTGGCGCAAGTCAGCAAACCTCAACACCCAACGCTCGATACGAACCAGCAGACGAAGACGACGCGTATTACGCGCAGTATGACAATGTTCAACCAGCGATGGACAACCATGACCCAGACGAGGCCGAGGTGGCAGAACAACTCGGACACTCGTCGGCGCCGCCGCCTCCGCTAGGCCTGCAGTACAGCCCTGACACAGCAATGACAGGCGGAGATGCTGGCGAAGACACGAACGAGCTCAACGGCTCGTGGACGCTGGCGCCGTCGCCCAGTGCTCGCTCGCGAGATGAGGAAGAGCGGGTCCTTGCGCTGGCGCATCCGCGGCCCGAGTCGAGTGCGAGTTCGAACGGATCGAATACGGTGCTGAAGTTAGAGGAGCAGGTCGAGCGGCAGGAGCAGAACAATTTCGGAATCAAGCAGCACGTATCGAGGAGTATCCGCAGCTTGTTCTTGCTGTCGCGGGCGGCAGGGATCGATAGGGAGGAGTTTGAGAGGATGGTCAAGGATGAGTTGGATGTCTTGGGCATGGTCGAGGATGATATCTAGGTTGACGCCGATATGACTACGTCTTTGCGTGGACTTTGTTTTGTAAGGAGTCCCGGGCAGGTCGTTCTCCGTCGGAGTTTGGGTGGAAGCATCATGCAGGGCGTCTAGGAATCACTAGTAAAGGGCAGATTGGATAGCATCGCATCTTGATTTCAATCAGATATCAAATACTACAAATGCCAGAATCAAATCAGCAAACCGTCATGTCTCGGAATTGTCGACGATTCAACAAAGTCTATAAGCGTCTCCTGCGGTGTCAGGTCCGCTGCATCACTTCCGCGTGCAACCAGGAAGAGTGGAGAGTCTGCTTCGAAGCATTACCAAACAAGTAAAACATCCCTATAAATAGAGGACCAAGGAAGGGAATTATGAAAACGTCTTTTGTATTCTCACATGCGTTGTCAGGATGGTGCGAAGTGATTGGTACGGTGCTTGGTCAAACCGCCCCTCACCAGCAATAAACCTCAGAGCTGCAAGCGAAAATGTCCCCAGCCAAGAACAAACACATTCGCGACCAGCGCCGCAAACTTCCTGACGCAACAAGACTTCCAGTCACGACTCTCTGATCACATGCGACCGAAGTACACAGCAATGTATCAGTGGAACTAGAGTCTCTAATACCTGCCGGATCAAACCAGAAATTTCCGCCGTCTGTCACTACCCCCCGCCCCTGGCCTTCCAGCGTCTGTCACCAACAAGCCGCACGCACCATGGCAGCCATTGCCCCCAATCCCGTCTCCATCCCCACCTTCGCCAGCATCCAGATCACCCTCCTGGCCGCCGAACAAGCCTCCGAGATCGCCGAGTCCTCAGCCCTCATCAGCCTGCACTCACCCGCGGCCCTGCAACGCGCGGGTCTCGCCCTAACCAACCTCACCGTATCGTCGCAGCGCACGGGGTTAGGCGGCAAAACTGTCGTCGAGCTCGCACCCGACACCGCGATCAGCTCCGGTGGGGACCTGCCGGAGCACGGCCTCCGCCCCGGCGACATCGTCGTGGTCAGCGAGCAGCCCGCCGGGAGCGCCAAGAAGCGCGAGGCTAAGGAGCTGGAGCGGAAAGGTGCAAGGGGCGTGGTCACGCGGGTGTGGAGGGAAAAGGTGGGTGTTGCGCTGGATGAGGAGAGGGAGGATGCGATGGGTGGGCTGGGGGGAAGGGTGTGGATTGTGAAGGTGGCGGATGATGTTACTTTCAAGAGGTGAGTGGGCGATATGGGCTCGTGCCAAGTCATAGGGGCCGTTACGGGTACTCAAGACAGCTTGAAGGTCAAGGTTCTGGGACTGACTATGGTCTTGCAGGATGAACTTGACTATGGAGAAACTGGAGAAGATGCCCGAGTCCGAGCACTCGATTTTCATGAGGACGTTGTTCGGCATGTCAAGCCCTTCACCCCTTCCGGCAGATCTCAGCGCTGATCCAGACGTTGGAAAGCTGGAATGGGTTGACCCGAGTCTGAACGAGTCACAGAAGGATGCAATACGCTTCGCTTTGGCATCGAGAGAAATCGCTCTGATTCACGGACCACCAGGAACCGGGAAAACGCACACCTTGATCGAGCTCATTTTGCAACTGATCAAGAGAAATCTGCGAATCCTGGTCTGCGGCCCTTCAAATATCTCAGTCGACAACATCGTCGAGCGCCTCTCACCTCACAAGATTCCCATACTTCGACTAGGTCATCCAGCTCGCCTGCTGCCGTCAGTCCTGAACCACTCTCTTGATGTGTTGACTCAAACGTCTGAGGCGGGCCAGATCGTGAAGGATGTTCGTAACGAGATGGACGCAAAACAGGCCTCGATCAAAAAGACAAAGAGTGGAAGGGAGCGCAGGGCGATCTACATGGACCTGAAAGAGCTGCGCAAGGAATACCGTGTCCGAGAGAAGGGTTGCATCAACAACTTGGTCAAAGGCAGTAAAGTTGTGCTCGCGACTCTACATGGAGCTGGAGGCTTTCAGCTGCGAAACGAGCAGTTTGATGTTGTCATTATCGACGAAGCCAGTCAAGCGCTCGAAGCACAATGCTGGGTGCCACTGCTGTCTGCTAAGAAGGCTGTGTGTGCAGGTGACCACCTCCAACTTCCACCCACAATCAAATCCCTCAATTCCAAGACCAAACCGAAGACGAAAGAGGGAGAGAAGGTGCCCAAAGGAGCAACATTGGAGACTACGCTTTTCGACAGGCTCCTCGCCCTCCATGGGCCCTCTATCAAAAGGATGCTTACGACACAGTATCGGATGCACGAAAAGATCATGCGCTTCCCATCCGATGAGCTCTACGAGTCGAAACTGGTGGCTGCAGATGCAGTCAAAGAAAGATTACTGAAGGACCTACCGTACGATGTAGAGGCAAATGACGACACAGTCGAGCCACTAATTTTCATTGACACCCAGGGAGGCGACTTTCCGGAAAGGGAAGAGGAGGAAGGGAATGATCCCAAGCACGCAAAGGCGTCCCTCCACGGCGAAAGCAAAAGCAACGAGATGGAAGCGGCCCTGGTCAAGCAACACGTCCGCAGCCTGGTCGACGCGGGCGTGAAGCCGGAGGACATTGCAGTCGTGACGCCCTACAACGCGCAAGTAAGTCGCAGCATTCACCAGCAATTTATCCGGGACTTTTCGCATTCCGGTTTGGCGGTTCCAAATCTGACGGGATGCTATATTGGCCTGTCACTATAGTTCATGCAGCGCAGATCACTGACATGGAAGCTACTAGCTCGCGGTCCTCGCACCTCTCAAAGAGGCATTCCCTGGTATCGAATTGGGCAGCGTGGATGGGTTCCAGGGACGAGAGAAGGAAGCGGTCATCGTGACCCTCGTCAGAAGCAACTCGGACGGCGAGGTCGGTTTCCTGGGGGAGAAGAGACGACTCAATGGTGAGCAAGATTCTCGCTAGCTTCACCAGCTAGACCCTTTGGTTGAGCCCGACTCCAGACAACACTTGCGGCTAAGCTCCAATCCAGAAGAGCATGGATACTGTACTGACGCATCGACCAGTTGCAATGACGCGACCCAAACGTTCTCTGACTATCATTGGCGACTCTGAGACCGTGAAGAAGTAAGTTGGTCCGATTCTACCCCTTGTTGTCGTCTCACAGAGTCGTGAAGATGAGCCCTGGGCACGGACAAGACGACTCATTTGGAAGAGAAATTGCCCCCGACCTCAAACACGGACCATGGGCCCAGCTAACACGACCTTCAACAACCACAGAGGAAGCAAGTTCCTGAAGCGATGGATGGACTTCCTCGAGGACAATGCCGATCTGCGATACCCCGACATCGCATCATTGTCGGCAGATGCTTAAGGCGTATTGGTGGTGCTGTGATGAGCGGGAATCAAGGCTCGAGGTCCACCTGGAGATGAGGCTCTTCCACTATCCGATTCAAGATGAGGCTCGGGTCCTCTTCTATTAAAACGAAGGGATCATCCGCCGCGAGAGACCTCGTTTCGGTTCGTCTGTGCTTTTTGAGGGTCCACGTATCAACATTAGGTACAATATGGACTGCTCATTTTGAGGACATCGTCGGACTGGACTTGAGCTTGAGCGCGAGAAGCTCCGTCGGCCTCTACAGGCCCGGCCTCAGGTCATTCTCAAAGCTGAACGGCCGCACCTCTTTTTAATTACAAGCTCGCCACCGTAGCACAGTACGCACTAATTGGCCCCTCAGCAATGTCAGCATGGCCCAGCATATACCACACGCTGTCAGGCAACTAGCGACGCAAGTTCAGAGAGACAGCTGCTACATATTGTCAAAGCATCGAAACGACGGTCATGAACCATAGTAACATTCGGCCCCCGGCCTCTACTGATCGTCCCGTCCAGGAAACTTGCCCATGCGACGGTGGTGAAGACGTTGAAAAGAATGTCCACCGCCCCAAGCCACGTGCAGGACGGAGCAGGCCGGCCGGAGCATTTAAACGAAATCACGGTGCCCCACCGGCCCGAGCAAAATCCACACCGAGTGGTTTTGTTTCAACAGCGGGTAGGGGAAAGGAGAGTATCCGAGCGCCTCGCCAAGGGTGCTTGCTTCTCCCAAACCTTTTTTGACGCTGTCGATTCTTTGTCTTGTCGAGCTCAGGCCTCGCCCGCCGAGAATAGAAACGGCGGCACCTAGAATATTGATGCACGTCCCGCAGATCTTGCAATGATTTGCTGTGGCGTGGCGCACCCTTCTGCTGCTACAATGCAGGTCGCTTTAGCCTGAAGGGAGTTCCTCGAATCAGAAGATCGCGACAGCGGTGGGGGGACCTTTGCGGCTCCTTCATGTGCATGTACAGTTGCTTCTGAGAATAAGGGTCCCGAGAAGGTGTGGAGGGGTGCATGCTGGATGCGACTAGATACACCCGAACGAGAAGATGAGGCATTGCACATTACCCAAAAAATGCTCGTTGCAATGGGACACGAAGCGAGCATGCCCGGAAATAGGGGCAAGTGTGAGGAAGAAAGGAAGGCTATCCCGCAAGGAGAAGAATCGAACAGCCGGCTGCTTCTTTCATGTCGGTAAAAAAAGGATTCGTGTGCGAGTGGACTTCGTATTCCATCAACTCTGCAGTAGCGGTTTCATCCCACATGCCGTTGGGCTTACTCCGTACTAGCGCGGCGAAGGTATCGTCCACGGGTGTGGGCTTCCACGCTAGAATGATCTCGCTCCCCATCTCGTGATCCTGGCTGGACATCGATCTTGCTTCTGGTATCGGAAATTTCTGCGGACGTCTTGAGGAAAATTCGTTTGCTGAAGATAGATCTGTTGGCATGCTCGTTTCTCCTCCGCCTGTCGGGCTTGCGCTTATGGGCTGATCGAGAAAACCTCCGGGCGGGCGACTGCAGACGCAGGTTGATGAGAACCCCGAACCAGGTGCTATTCACTGCAACTCAAGAAATCATGCAACGATCAACAAACACTGCGTGCTGCGTGCGTGGGCGCGCGCTTCTGCATGATGCTGGCCGAACGTTCAAGAACGCGGGCGCGCGGAGCCATCTCAAACACGATGTGCTGCAGCAAAGGCACGGAGTATTGTAGTTTTACTCTGTACTTTCGTTTCGAGCATCATACTTCGATACTCGAGTCTCGCGTCTTGGACGCGGGCGGGCGGTACAAGGTTCGAAACTCGCTTCCGAAGTGCCCCTTCATAATGAGGCCATTTCTTCTCGTTCTGGAATTAGGTACGCAGCGCCGAAGCCGAGCTTCCGAAACTTTGGGGGCGGCGTACCACAGTCAACTGATCCGCCTGGCACTGGACGAACTAAGGACCTAGTACGGAGTACTCCGTACAGAGGTAGATATCATCAACGATCAATGATCATCGCCATAAATACTATAGTATGATCGCCCGGGCTAATGCCTAGTCTGCCCGGTCCACCGGTACGACGCTACTGTACAACCCTACCTTGAAAGTCTGGACGGACGACATTGGTGGCGCTGGTTTTGCAACGCCAATCGCGAAAACTTTACTTTACAGCTCATAGTGTGTAGCGCCCATGCCATCCATCTCATCATGACTAGTTGGAAAATGCCCACACCTCCTGCTGCGGCTAGCGCGTCCATTAAAGAGCTTGCGTTGCCCTCTTCAAGGGCTCTCTTGCCGCAGCAACAAATCAGCGACAGGCATCTTCCGTAACGCTGTTACGCCAATTCATGCAAGTGTTTTCTTTCGAGGTTGGCGCGCGCCGGGTGACTGCAAGCCAAGCGTCACCAGATCAATGATTCGCGATCTGGGCCGCGACCCCTTCGTTTATTTTGCTGCAGGTTCGCGATCAGGGAGTCATTATCTCACGTATTATACCATGGTACTGGGCAAGGACAAACGCATGATCTCCCACATGCCGATTACTCCGATCGGCGACAGCCATTAAATCCTGCGAAGCACGTCGATGCCGCGAGATGCGTGGCTGGCAGTATTATAGTCACAGACTCACAGTGTGCCTACCCTTGTTTTAACGGCTTACCTCGGACCACGATGCTCCACTTGTACGAAGGATTGCGAGAGTGGCTTGCTGGTTCGTCTCATATCTGCAAAGCTGACAGCCAAAGCCGCGCAAGTGATGAAGAGCATCTGCCAGCCTGCAATGCCAAGGGGCGTAGCATGGCTAATGGGCTGCTGTCTCACCGGTGGTCTGTGACAAGGCGGACTTACTGTGTGTATATCTAGGTAGCGACCAATCGTCTTGAGTCGCCGCCGACCGGCCTTCTCATCTGTGTTGCGATAACTCCGGCGGCGAGCGGATGAGCTCTGCGGCCACTGAAGCGGCCCTTGATGAGCTTCACCAATGGCGAATTTCTCCGGGAGACCACTGCACCCACATTGATAAGGAAGAGAGATCGTGGACTTCGAATTCAAAGAGGTGGTGCTGCCGAGGCATCCTTTCCACTTTAATCTCAAACTGATCTTCGGCGAGAGATCCGAGCCAGGACCCTTGCGTTTGGGATACAGACAGATTCATTGTCAGTCCGGACCCTGACGGTAACTGTTTACCGGGGGAACACGACATGACTGGCTCCCAAGTTCTTGTCCGATTGGAAAGATTGGCTCAGTCAGACGAAGTCTATCTACTGGAGCCAAGGCTTCTCGCCCAGCCGTAGCAGATGGGCATGGAGCCTCGACAACAACGCCAGAAGTGCTGTAGAATTTGCAACCGTAGGATCACGAGTTTGTCTATATGAGGAAATATTCTTCATCGGGAATCAGGAGTTTTTGCATTCCATAACTTCGTGTTTGGGGCCAGGAGGACCAATCACTGCCGAAAATGCACATTACCAAGGTACCCAAGTACCTAGGTAGGTGGGTAGCTTCGTAGCGTCCCTATCCCTGCATGCCATTGCAGCTCGCAAGTCTGGGGCCCCCAGCACTCCCGTACCAAGCGATGCCCTCGTCGCTACGGAGTACGACGTGCCATCAACAGGAGGACTTGTTTCACTGATTGCACTTCTTCGACGAAGGGGGCCGGCCACTGGGTCCAGTCGCTGGCCAAGCTGAGTCTAATTTGCAGTACATCCTCCGTACGGAGTACATATCACTTTGACTTGCCCTCTGCAGCTCGCTCACTGCCTGGGCTGTTGGTCCTCCCTCCTTTTTGTCCTGCTTCTCCTCCTCCTGTTACAGGACAGTGCCTACTGTACCGGTAGCCATCGACTCGCAGATACCCAGTTACCGCTCGCAAGGTTCAACAACGAGTCCGACCAACCACACATGATGCGAATACCGGGATCTGCCATGCTCTCCGCCACAATGACCAAAAACTAGAGAGCACCTAGAACACCGCCATACAAGGTCTCACCATCGTTTCCCCCAAAACGCAAGGCGCCGCCACTGACTCGACAGTTCCTCCTTCCTTCACTTCTTGGCCGGCGACCACGACGAGGCGCGCTTGTGCTTGCCTGCCAGACTGTCGACGTCCGGGCCCGGCCAATAGTTGTGTAAACGCATAGCATTGGATATATTGCAGCACCGTTTTTTGTTTTTTTGGGGGCCTGGGTTGTTGGACCTGGCGTGCATTGATGGGCTTTGTGGATCGCATGCAAGAGCAAGGCTGAACGGGAATAGCTAGCTCCCGCACGCTCCACCACAGCCCAACCACACGCTGTCACCGGGCTGGCCTCACCGCACGTCGCAGGTGCCCCAAGGAATACAAGGATAGGTTTTGACCTGTCAATTTAATCGTAATGCCTCATGGCTCACTCAGACCGCCGGGGCAGCCACCGACTTCAACACCCGTCATCACCAACATCGACACCACCTTGTCGGCCTCCTCACGGAGCTTCCCTCTCGCGACCCGCAAAGTCAGATCGGCTGTCTCAGTCGACGAAACCATGAAGCCCAAGATTTTCGGTAGTGTCCCGACCTCTCCCTCCACCGCCCGGCCCAGGACGGGCCACCAGAGCGTCCGCGGTCGCATTTCTGGCCCTATACCAATACCGAACCCCCTAGACGATGACGAGTTTCCCATCCGAAATCCTGGAACAGCCGTGGCCAGCTCGACTCCCATAGAAGACGAGCTGCGAGCACCAGCACCACCACAGACGAGTGCGCCAGCAATGCCCTCGCCAGTGGCTGCGTCGTTCGTGGCCTTGCCTCCGCCGCCGCCGCCGCAAGTATCACAGACGTTGCCAGAGGGCTCCGCGATGGAGATTGCCGACGTTCCACAAATACCGCAAAGTGTCTCAGAACACCCGGGAACACCGACGGGGAGACCACCTGGTAGTGCCAACGGACTGTCCGGCCCCAGCCCGGAGAGCCGCGCCTCCAATGTCTCGGGCTCGGCCCCACGGGGCTCAGCCCGAATCCAGCACCGGACTAATCCGTCTAGCTCGGCCCGGTACTCGACCATTAGCGCCCCCTCCGAAGCCGATGGGTCGACCGAGTCCCGGGACGGCGGTGGTGCCCCGCAGCGCAAGCGGTCTACATTGCGGTCTGCCATTGGAAGGCTGCTGAGGCGGAAGAAGACCCCTCAGGGCAGTTTGAGTTCTGTAAATGAGTCGGAACGGCAGATTGCCGTGGGAGGTCAAGGCCAGCAACAATCTCCGCCGCAGCAGCAGCAACAACAACAACAGCACCGTAGCGTGAGTTGGCCCCTACTGGTCCTGTGTTTTCTGTGCGTGGTATGACAATTAGCTGACAGACGGTGTTGATCAGGTCCCACCTGCCATAAGAGCCATTCCAGAGCATGAAGACCTCATTCCAGGGAAACGGGTTGCGTCGATGCCTATTAGCGAATTCGACCGAGCATTACGATCACACTCGATAGGTCCAGACGACATAACAGCTATAGAAAGCGCGCGAAATTCAATAGATGCCCTGGGCTCACCGATGCTGCGGTTGAAAGCAGCCGCGGCCCTACAAAATCGAGCCTTCACACCGCGTAGCAGGGGAGAGGAATGGGCGGGCCTGTCACCAAGACCAGCCAGCGCACATGGCCGCGGTGCAGACGACGATCCGAGCGCGATAGGCAGAGCAATCACGAGCGATGGGGACGAGATCACCTACAAGCGGAGGTCGCGCTCTCTGTCGCAGCTGGACCATATCATACCAGTTGGTGAACGGCGAAGGAGCGACGAGATTCGTTACTGGAGGCAGAGCTACGACGTTCCTGCGGGGGCGCTGTCGCCTATCTCCTCGAATCCTTCGAATCCAATGGACTTTGAGGCTGCTGAAGGTCGACGGCCATCTACAAGCGTCGCAGAATATTCTACCGAGAAAGTACCAAAGACTCCGCCACAGCCGTTCATCTTTGGCACGACTGGTGCCATGAACGAGATGGCGGGCATGAAAATCACCCAAGCTGCCACTTTGGACGAGAGATTTGGATACTTGGAAACGCGCATGAGCAAGCTCGAGCGCATCGTAAACCAGCTTTGCCACTCCGTGCCAGGGTTCAAAGGACCGCTGGGAGAAGCCCCGGCGCCTCAAAATCAAGTAGGACGACAGCGGTCAGGGTCCACCGCCAGCGCAAAGGCTGGTGTCCCAACCCACCATGTGACGGTATCTCAACCCAAGTACTCATACAGCAACGCTGTGCCGCCCATGATTCCCGCGATTTACCAGTCGGACAGCACAGTCGACGGCCATGTAGGCTCTTCGCGATGGACAAATTCCCGCCGATCCGTAGACACAACCACAGACGACAACCTATCATCACGCATGTCCTTCGGCGACGGGCAAGGCTACATGGACTCGCTGCACCCGCCGTCGTCCTCCGCCACGCATGGCGCCGTCTCCACCGTCGCGACCTCGGTGCCCGCGAAGCCGGGCCTCCTGCGGCCCGCATCCGAGGTCACCGTCCGCCCAGCGACCAGCATGCCCTCGCTCGGCTCGCAGGGGGGCAGCGACATCCACAACGACGACGGCAGGGAGCGGTCGTCCAACAGCGCGGCACTGCTCGCGCAGCTCGACGCGGAGCGCGCCGCGCGCCAGTTGCTCGAGGACCAGGTGCGCAAGCTGTCGGAGCGCATGAACAATCTCTCCAGCACCATGTTTGCCATTGTGCGCGACCCGGCTGCCAAGTCGGCCAAGGCCTCGCAGGAGCGCCTGCGGCCCGACACGGCGACGTCAATCTCGGCAGCGCATACGAGCGCGAATGCGAATGGCACCGGATGTCTAACCCCTATTTCGGCGAACATCTCGTCCGCCAGCAAGCCTGCTGCCATCGCGCCGTCGAGCAAGGCACAGAGCATCTTTGGCAAGGACAGCGCTGGGCTTGGGATCGCTACGAGCATGGTGGATTCGCCGTCGAAGGAGACGCACGATGATGCGTTCTCCGATGCGTTTCAGACGCCCAGGGAGGAGATGACGCCCGGTGGTGGCTTGGTGGGTGTCTTTGGGGACGAGTTTGGCCCCGCCGCCACTGCTGCTGCTGCGATTGAAATCGACGACGAGGCAGAGGAGGAGAGGAGAAGGGCGGCGCGGACGCTGAGTCTGAGCCGGTTGACGATGGGCAAGCCTATGCCGGAGCGGTACCCGACGCGCATATAAGAAGCAGACGGACGGGGAGACACGTTGTGACTTGGACGCCCGGCGAATTTGCTTTGGCAGCAGTGTGTTTCAGTCTACGAGTCCGCCGCCCGACCAAACACTACGAAGCGACCACTTGCACACTCCAGTGCTCGCAACCGAGCACCCATCATCATATCATAGCGCATGCGTTGATTGTTTTGAAAGCGACGATACCCTGGCATCATATCGTTTCTGTTTTTGTATAGCATTTTGTGTGGCCTATCTCATGATTCCAACATCAAAAGCAGCGTGTCGGCGATTTTTTTGGGAGCGGGCGATCATGGTGGTCTGTCCCTTGTACAATACAAAAACTGGGGCTTGGAGACCCAGGGCGGCTGGCTATCTGTTTGCACCGTTTTGTGGCTATTTCTTTGGGTATTTAGCATTGCGAGCGTGGCATTTATCTTCTCTTGAGTCACTTTCTTCGATTTTCTATACCTACCTACCTACCTACTCAGTACCTATATGGTGCCCGTCACCGATCGTTGGATCGTTGCTGACCCAATTTCAAATGTTTACTACGTCCGTTCTCGATGCATCTTCATCCTTGTTATCTTGTGTGAGGCCTTGATTTGAACCACGAACCTTTGCCATTTTCATGACTGGGCTGATAATTACTTATGAAGACTGACAGGTTAGCCTGAAAAGCTATTAAAGGGCCAGGACATGAAGACAATGCTCTATTCGATTGAGCCACCCTCCTGTCTGGTAGTCTGTGTGGCTGAGCTGCATGATAAGGGCAGCTGTATGGCTCGAGATGGGCGCTCGGCACCTGAGGAGGATGGGAGGAGGAGGAGGTTGGTGGAGGAATGGAAGGGAGGAGGTAGGGAGGGTATTTGAGTGTTGATGAGTAGGACGGATGGGCCCAGAGCTGCAGGTGTTTGTTTATGGACTGAATAGTGTTACTGCATACAAAAGCTTTGTGTTAAAGAGTCTGTCTGCCCCAGTAGGGAGCACGTCTGTAGGGACTTTGGCAAGTCTCCCATGCCGCGTTGCCATCTTGCAATGCGATAGGAGTACGCAGTAGCAAGATATTATCTGCAGAGCTGGCCGACCGTCGTCCAGGCGGGAACCGAACACGTATCGGGGGCATGCACACGGATATCCCACCCCTAGACGACTATCTAGGTGCTTAAAGGTAACGCAGATCATAGCAAGCGGGCATGCAACGTTGCCTTCGCATTCCTATGTGAATCCGAAGGCATCGGTGACCCAGAGACAATAATCCCATAATTAGCTACTTAGTAGCCAAGGTGAATGGTCTGACCTTCTACTATGCGCCAATTGATCCGAGTCCTGCGAGCGATATGTCCGTTCTTTATGGTTGTCAGTTACGTAAATTCACATGCGTCCTACTGAATCGCCAACTAACTTTTAATGTCGAGGTCAGAATCATGGTTTTGATCAGGCGGTTGTTAGTGACTCGTTGAGGCGCAGTGCCATCGCGCAATGCTTGTGATCTTGCCGAGTACATTAATGAGTCACGCAAATAATTTCTCGAGCGCTTGAGCAAAGCTCTATTGGCTTTTCAGTTTCACCATCTCACAAGCACTACCACGCTACCGGTCAACATGTGAGTGATGATACAACGGCCTGGCGCCTGTACTGTAGTCGTGCAAAATAGTGGGGCTGCAGACAACCCGTGTAAGACGATTGGTCAGATTGCATCCCAACGCTATCAGAAAGCCTTTGGGGTTAACAGCCCACAACTGGAGAAGGCTATTATCCACCCACGAAACCACGAAGGACCAGCATATGTACTACCATTACTTTTTTGACCAACTGATTATAAGTTTATTAAATATGTATAACTAATCTCAACGTAAACAAACCCCATTAGCGCCTACTGAACTCAGTATACCGAAACTGAAGACACTACTACAGTCCCGAAGATCTCAATGTTTTGCCGGCATCTGAATTTAAGAATCACCTACATCCTCTCCTTGAAAGCGTCTGGCGCCGACCACATCTGCCGATGACATGATCTCGTACGACTGGCCGAAGCAGTTGTTGTACTTCTTGAAAGCCACTTCCACCAACATGCCAACCTCCTTTCTGTTCCGTCCCAAAACACCAACAGCAAGCAGAGCCTCCGTCTCTTCAATCCAGTCCTGTAGTTTCTTAAACTCCACTTCATCCTTCGCCAGCCTCTCAATCATACCGGACCCCTTCAACACTGCCAACACTCCCGCCACAACTGTGTTGATAGCACCGAGTACAGTGATCTCGATTTCAAAGTTCTTCGCGTTCGGTCCCAAAGCCGTCAGAACAGCCGCAAGGACAATCTGCAGGAAGTGGCTGAGATAGAGGACGAAGCCCAGAACGTGGTGTGTGTTCCTCTTGCTCCGCTGGTGCTCGATCACCGACCGATACACCCCCACGGCCTTCTTCCTGCCCTTCTCCATCGTCTCGGTGTCGGTGAAGGTTACGGAGCGGTCGCTGTTGATGCCGACGGCGCGGCGGAAGACGAGCAGACAGTCATTGTCGGCTTCGCGGGGCGCGAGCCCGATGGGGGTGGTCCAGGAGTAGTTGGTTGCAGCTTTGTAGACGCCTCGTGCCGGGGGTGTGGTTTTGTTCATGTCTTGGACGTCTGTGTTGACGGGTGGTGGTGGTTGGGGATTGTTTGACATGGCACTGCCGCTGGCAAGGGCGGGTTGTTGACTGTCGTGGAGAAGGGGAGATGTCTCCTCGGGGTTGGGCACAGGTTCTGGCTGCTGTGATGACATGTTCACTGTTTCTGGATACGCTATACAGCTCAGAGAAATTCAGAGTGATGTACGTATAAAAACCTATTGGTAGGGCTTGATAAACTTGGCGCTGTCGAACGCCAGCTGAGGGCCGATGACATGAGCTCGGATATTGTCCGGTCTTTATACTCCATCTAGGTGTCGCAGACCCTCAAGGCAGCAATTTCCATTAATTGATGTGCTCTTCCAATTTCCAAAAGCAGAAGAAGTGCTAGAGTCACACGGAAGCGTTCAACCACTCAGCCACCTGAGAAGCTTACTTGTATGACCACGATGCATCCTTCCCGACCAAGTCCGAGCCTATAAGACTAAGCCTGCGGTTGCGAAGTCGCTTTTTCCCTCTGCATTTTGGTCAGACGACTGGCAGTGGCAAGCGCCGTACCACCATGAAAAGGCCTTCATTCATGATCCACGCGGCTACACAGCGATACACCTGACTTCTGTCTTGCGGCTGTTCCTCGCTGCGCCATGCCTCGGACGTTCGACTTGGGCTATACATTGGAATTCCATGACCAATGAAGTAATCCGTACTCCATAAATATATCAAACTCGTCAAATTCGCCAGGAGGCTGGAGTAGGTCATCTGGCCGATGAGTTATGAACTTGCCAAAGTGTGTCACACATGATACCAGGCTGTCGATAAATGACTTTCCAGGCTTCGAAAACATCTGACCTTATAAAAACACGAAGTACTTCCAGGTCGCGGATTGAGCGACATTTAATTCAAAGAGTCCCGGAAACACTCCCATTTATACAGCAGTTGCTAGTTGCTGGGCCGTTCGTGGATCAGATTCGAGGAACACAAACCTTCTAAAGGCCAGCGTTGTGCCCTCTAGATAGAAACCAATAATTTTAGAGGAGCTTCTCCGCTGTAGGTTGTCTTTCGGGGTGGTATTGAAAGACCGGGCGCACAAGGTGCACTGCCGGCTGCTCTTCTACCTCGTCCCTGTCTCCTGACCTATTCGTGCCGAACCTGTACTGAAGCGTGCGATCATGTGCCATGATGACTAGCGGCTATTCTTCAGGTTCGGCAGTCCACAGTTTAGATAATAGTACATAGACAGTATGATCTGATGAGTCATCGTGCTGCCTCATGGCCCGGGGGCAACTACCGCTGGTGGTCATGCTGAGGTCACGCTTCAAACTTCTTCACGCTAACCTCGCAAGTTTTCTTTTTCCACACATCGGCGTCTCCACTGCGGAAGCGTGCCGTGGGCAATTCAAGGAATGCATCAACTCAACTTGCGCAAGCCATCCATCGATGTCGTGCCAGCCCCGATTCGAAGCCATGGAGCACCCGCTCCTCCAGATGCCCTTGCATCTTTTGACCACACACATCCTCTCGAGACTCGACAACATGCAGTCGCTGTGTTCGTTGATCACGGCACATAGCATATGGTACGCAGCGTATCTGGACGGCGAAGTTGCCGTCCTCACCTCCATCCTCCGAAAATCAGATCCCATCCAACCTCAAGCGATATGCAGTCTTCGCGAACGACGTGCGTCGCATTCCTCGTGACGACAGGGCGGCTTTGATGGATCTTAAATCAGACTTCCTCGTAGCCGGCCTCGACATACCCGACAGGGGTCCATTCCAGGAGCACTGGCTCAAGAAACTCAGTAATATGCCTCGCGCGTTCGCGGTCGCCGCTGCCCTAAGCAGCACACACTCTGTGGTCCAGCACTTCGCCCGCCAATTTTTCGCCGACACCCTGCCTCTCGCGCACAAGGCGCTGGGGACTACTCGCTCCGGGTCCTCCGAATCCGATGCCTCATCTGATGAGATCTTCCGCGTGTGCAGGGCCCTCTACCGCTTTCAGATCTACGCAGGTCACCTGGGTTTGCGTGATGGCGAGGACCTCGACCAGGACTGGCCCGACATCCGCAGAGACGATCACTCACGCCTGCATTTTCGTGCCTTCTCGCCTTGGGTGAATGAGCAACTTGGCTGTATACACGATTTCCTGGAACGAAGGCTGTCAATAGGTTTGTTTCTGGGCCCCCCACGACTACACATACCTTTTCGTTGACAGCCCTTGAGCATTTGACGAGGTTGCAGCTCATGACTTGGAAATGGGAGCTCTGAGGGTGGACTGGCTCTCACGAGGAAGTGCAAACGTCCACAAACAGGCATACGTAAGTCACGCTCGGTGTCGATCTCCTCTGTAACAATCAACTCATCACTGACGCCTTGTGCCAGCTCTCGTACGGACTACACTTCCTCTTCCAGATCGACCGTGCCGAGAGCTCCGAGCAGCGATTGCAGCTCCTGAAGTCCAAAGGCCTGCCATCTCGTTCGTTCTTCCTAGCTGCCCACCTTCCTAAAGCGCCTCCCGGAGACATGTGCAGATGCTGCGCGCCTTCAGCTTACCCGCTTGGGCACCACAGTGTATGGACCACGCGCCAATTGAAAAACCGACTCGAATTCAAAAGTACCGACTTCCCTGATGATATGAATTCTGGTCCGTACCAGATATGGCATATTGCGCACGAATAACGCCTCGCAGCAGATTCCGTCTTTCAGGACGAGGACGCACTTCTCAGACGCTACGGGTATGTGATGTGGGATGTTTGGCTGCTGTAAAGCAAGAATGAAGTCCGCAACTGCATGGGTGCCGCCCGCCACGAGCAGACCGCCGCCGAGCTTGATGAGCGCCAGACGGGCGATCGGCGATCACAAATAGAATTTACGTGGAGGCAGAAGGCTGCCACCTATGAACGCGGTGGGCGCGGATTCTGGAGCCTGGGCGATTAGAGCCAGATCACTTGGACGCACAAGACAGAAAATGCCTCCTAGATGCCCCTGGGTGTGATATACGTCAGTGCAAAATAAGTTGATGTGGATATCCCCTATTTATAAACAAACCTTGTATATAACTAAACCTTGTATGTAACTAAACCTTGTATGTAACTAAACCTTGTATATAGATTAACCATGTATACCTAGTATAAATAGTGCATAATCAACTCAAAGCCATATTCCACAAAGCTTTCAACACAGCAATGTACATTCACAATTCAGAACACGGCATAGTTGAGCAGGGCAGACTCAGTACCGGATATCATCGACGGAAATATAGCAGGTGTAGCTCTCAGAGTCTGGCTGTAGTCGAAATAGAGTTTCTTGTCCGGCCAAGATGCCCAGAGATTTAGTCAGCACTGAACGGGACCCTGAACCCGTCAAGGTCCAGCCCTGCGGCTGCTCTGGAAGCTTATAAAATATCCGTAGGCTTGGGTAGACAACTACGGGTATGGAGTGTCTGATAGCATAGCATATATAAGCCGGATGCAAATTGGTGGAATAAATAGCGATACATGGTAGTGTCATATTTTCGAGAACGGCGGAAGTCTTGTGCTGTGTGCTATATCCGTAGCTTCTCAGAATTTTGTGCGTTCCTCCGTGCCGACACAAGGCGGACCCCACAACAACTCCTACAACTAAGCATTTAAGTTGCATCCGGTAAGCTGCCAAGGCGGTCGTTATAGCAGTGTGGATTGGCCAAGACCTTGGTGGTAAGTAGTTCATCCAGGACTTCACAGGCACCCTCCTATTGATGGAATTCAGCCAGCGGCATTCTTCCGGTATGTAAGCCAGCGAGCTGGACGAGCTCCACGTCCGTCTTGGATCTACGAAAACCACTAGAGAAGGACCCGAACTCCTGCACCCCGCATGTTGAAATTGGCATCCAAGGCGTCGTCTCCGGAATGATGAGTGCCCTCGCCAAGCCGCATGGATTCCAAATATGCGCTGGGGACGTTCTCATATGGGCGCGCGGCCTGACCGGTTGTCCAGATTAAGAAAGGGTGACCCAGCGAATAAATACAGAAGACAGTGCACATATCCACAAAGCATCTCAAAGAGGGCCTTTCTCCTCGATCTTTCACACCCCAGATCACGGTTTCACCATGAAAGCAAGCACTGCATGTCTGCTCCTCGTGAGCACCGCCGCGGCGGCAGCTGTCGGCGAGCACCGCCCCAACAAGCAGGTCGATATCCGGCCTCATGCCCGGGCTGTCAACACAACCTCATACTTGACAAAGATGGCGGACACTTGGGTGGGCCGAGGTCTGGTCAAGGACTTCGACTATGCCACCAATGTTTTGTACAGAGGTATCGAACTGGCTATCGAGCTCACGGGGGACGAGACCTATTCGGACTGGTATGAAAAGTGACTCGAAGCGTTGATCATAATGACATGGACTAACGAAAGCGCTCTGTGGCAGGTACGAGGGCCAGTTCACCATCGTGCAGGATGATGGCACGATCGTGACTGATTCGGAAGAGTATAATTATACCTTCTACTCTCTTGTGAGTGGTGATCCCTCCAGTCGTGGCTTTTTCTGAAGCACACGGTTCGCAACGACTCGCCCTGAGCTCTTCGGGCAGCTTAGAACACCCAGACACATCTCATGGTCATGGTCTTCTAAGTTGAGACGTGATGAACAGCGGAAGCGCAGAGTACTCTGGCTGACTCAAAGCCACAGGACGAATACCGCGTCGGCCACAGCTTGCTGTACCTGTACGACAAGACAGGCGAGGAGAAGTACAAGCTTGCGGCTGACAAGACCCGCGAAATGCTCCACAACCACCCACGCAACAATGCCGGAGGCTTCTGGCATCGTGCACCCACGTACCCATACCAGATGTGGGGTGATGGCATTTACATGGCAGACTCGTTCTATGCCCGGTACACCAGCCTGTTTGACAACGATAACACCACGGCGTGGGACGACATCACTCTTCAGTACGATCTACTCGAGGAGAACACCCGCAACCCAACGACGAATCTGCTTGTGCATGGCTGTCAGTCTCACTTCCCTTGCCTCCTATCTCCACTCCGTAGTGAACTCCTTCTGACAACCCACCAGACGACGAGAGCAAGACAGCCGTGTGGGCCGACCCCGAAACCGGCGCCGCCCCCCTAGTCTGGGACCGCGCCGTGGGCTGGTACTTTGTCTCCCTGACCGAAACACTCCAGTACATGCCCGAGTCCCACGCCGGCTACGCCAAGCTCGTGGGCTACTTCCAGACGCTCGCCGAGGGCCTCCTCAACGCGCAGGACGAGTCCGGCGGCTGGTGGCTCATCATGGACGAGCAGTATGTCGGCGCCGAGGGCAACTACATTGAGTCGAGCGCGTCGGCCATGTTCACGTACGGATTCTTTCTGGGTGTCAGGCGCGGGCTGCTCGACGAGGCGACGTATATTCCCGCAGCGAAGGCGGCGTATGAGTTGCTGGTGAAGGACTTTGTGGTGGAGGTGGATGATGGGTTGGACTGGGAGGGGACAGTGAGGGTGGGAAGTCTTGGGAGCAACGCAACTTATGAGGTAAGTCGTGCTTCTTTTCCGTATATTGTGTGATTTGTTGCTGATGGTATTGCCAGTATTACACTGGAGTTGAGACGATCGTGAACGACTACAAGGGCATTGGGCCTTTCATGTGGGCATCTTATGAGTATGAGATTCTGTGAGATGATTTCAAAGGATTGTAGTGATGAGTAGGTGCAAGATATCGGGGGACATTAGCCGCTGTCTGCGTATTTGCACTGTTTATGTTTTGCTGGCCCATTAATACGTTTGGGTGAAATAAACACGCTTCTATTTGAGGACCGCGCTCCCCCCGTGGGGGCTCCCAAAAGAGAACCCAGTCTAATAATGAAGCATCAGGCATTTTACCTGTCCCAGAAAATGACTCAATCTATACACGACTTTGTTGGGAGCACCCTAGAACGAGGCGCTTATAGCGCCGAGGCCATGGCCATCTGGGCCAATCGCCCGGATTACGGTCCCTCGTACGCGGTCAATGGCTACAATCGGGCCTCTCTTTTTAGCCCGTCCTCCGGCCCCGGGGCGGACGAATAGCAGTATATCCGGGTGGTTGACGTTGGCGGCGCCCGGGGCCATGTGGCTGTGGCCTTGGCATAATAGTTCCTACAACTCGAAATTGGGGTCCAGGATATGGCCAAGGTCATTGAGGGGGTCGAAGTAGAATTGCCCTAAGATCTAAAGAGTGACGGCCGGGTACGGCTTTATAGCGTACGATCTGTTCGCCCCGTAGCCCGTCGTTGTCAGCGTCTTCTTTTTCCGCTAGATACTACACAATTAGACGGACAAATACTATATCGCCATACTACGGGCGCATATATTAGGGTTAAGACCGGGTGTACGCAATATCTTTATAGAAATTATCACGCCGGATCCTGGTGAGGGCTTAAGAGGTGTGGGCGCGGTGCCTTTGTGGGTTGAAAAGGATTTATAGGTACCTAACGTATATGAAATCGAGCAAGCTGCTAAATATCAACCCTTAGCAGCCCACCCCCGTCATCGACGAAATATATTAATTTCACGTCGGCGCGATATTAATACTGATTATTGCAGATCCGAAGATCTAAATATGGGTGCGGTCTTTACCGTAAGAGAGCGCACGTTCAGCGAGTAGAAGGCCTTGTTCACTAAGGCTGATATCCGGTTTAACCTGAAGAGCGTCAATCAGCCAAAGGGGTATCATCTTGTGCGACCCAACATTGCATTGAAGACAGCTTGCCAGCACCGAGGCTATTTGTTTCGTTTTTTTTTTTTTCCTATTCCAGAGAGGGTTCCGCGTCCATCATTTGCTTGCGTGAACATGCAGTGCAATCATGCACACATATCCTTCGCCCCCAACCCACGCCTGCACGGAGCCCGTTCCAACGGACCAACTTGAAATCCAATACCACTCATGCTCTAAAGAGGACTTTTGCCCAGGTTACAAGGTTTTACCAACTGCATGGGACTTGTGAGAGTGCAGCTGAGGAAGCGGGCCACGCAGCATGAGGGGGCCATGGATCAACAATGGTGGGAGGGTGTGCACCTAGGCAGGGCCTTCAGACTGCTCTTCGCATTCACGGAATCATTCGTGCGTGGCCGGCAAGCTCACCTTCACCCTCATTTTGTCTGCTCGCCCACTTCCATCATCGTGCTTAGCTTGGTGATTTGCCATGGGTAGGATCCTTCTGCGATGTATGCGCGATGCCTGGAACATGTCCAACACTCCCAGAATGGCAGCGTTATTTCAGGCATTACCAATAAAGTACTCGATGCATATAAGACCTGTTTCCCCCTCGACGCTGGTATCTTGGATACCGTGCACATGTCATTGCCTGCTCAACTCAACGATCAGTTCCAGCGTATCTTTTGATCGTCAGGGTAGGTGGAAGTCACTGTAGGGCCACTGGGTCTTGAAGTAGATGAATGTATGTCCTATCTAATCGTGTTAGCTATTGTATAAGGTATTGATGCATCCGATGTTCCGTGAACTCATGGTTCCTATATTCAAAAGTGTTGGCCCAGTCCCGATTTTGCGTTAGGCTCCCTGAATTTTGATATACCTTCGAGGGCTTGTACCTGAATATAGGCTACGCACGGATTGTACTTCGGCGAGATGCCTCTAGGAAGGCATAGACTCTCCTCAACGACTTTGCTGTCGAAACGGCGATGAATGAAGGGTTGTTTAACCTGATTGAGGTAGTATTCCGGTAGAGTAGCAGCGAGATTCTTGACCCGGAGTGGAGCCACTATCTGTAAAAGAGATTTCACGAACACGCCCGCAATGGTCTGGGACTACCCGCAGGTTCTCAGCGCGATCGTTTCAGAGAAATCAAGACTCGGATCAGCGAACTCACATCCGAGTTTCGGAGAAACTTAGCCGAGGACGAAGATGGGATTTGGCTCAGCGTCTCAGAGCTGGAAGGGGTGCCGACAGACACTCTGGCGAGGCTGGAGAAGCAACAGAAGGGACAGTCGGGAAGTGAAGCCGACTCTACGATGTTGTTGGTGACTTTCGGCTTCCCAGTCTTGTTCCCGTTCTTCAGTACGCAAATCGAGTCGAGACCAGGAAGCGTGTCTACGCGGCCAACAAGTGCGAGGAGAACGTCGATATATTTCGGGAGGTCGTTGTAATCCGAGACGAAGCCGCACGCTTGCTCGGGTACCCGAACCACGCAGCGCTGCGGACGCAAGATAAGATAACCAAAACGCCTGAGACTGTGGAGCAATTCCTGGCTGATTGCAGGCAAAGCTTACTGCTGGTGGACAGCGGGAAGTCCAGAAACTGAAAGTACTCAAGACAGCGCATATGTATGGAAGACCCGGGGGAGGTATCTGGCGGGGGCTACTTCCTTTGGGACCATGCGTATCACAACCGGCTGATGCTCGAGAAGGAGTATTCCGTTGACCATCAGACGATCAAGGATTTCTTCTCGCTGCAGACCACGACAAGCGGAATGCTGGACATATTCCAAGCGATCTTCGGGCTTGTTTTCACTGAAATTGTTGGCGAGGCCAGGAACACGCTATCTCCTTCCAGAAGAGGCGCAGATACAGTCTGGCACGAGGATGTTCGAATTTTTAGCGCCTGGAACAGTAAGGACGAAGGGGGTGACTTCGCGGGATATCTCTACACTGATCTGTATCCTCGTGGCGGCAAAACCGGTGGCGTCTCGAACTTCAACTTGGGCCCGGTTTGTAACCTTGGCTCCGGCAGCTCCTTCGCAACCATCAACTATACGTACCATACTGAAATATTTCCTAGGGTTTCATCCGCGATGACGCAACACGCCAGTTCCCAGCCGCGGTGATCGTATGTAGTTTTGCCCGACCTTCTCACCAAGCCCCCAGCCTCCTGCGGCACGACGAGGTTGTCATTCTCTTCCACAAACTGGGCCACGCCATTCACGACCTCGTGTCACAAACCGTCTTTGCTCGATTCCATGGAACCGAGACGGCTGTCGATTTCGGCGAAGCACCCAGCCAGATGCTGGAGAACTGGTGCTGGACATCCGGAACGCTGAAGAGTCTGGGCAGACACTACTCGTCTCTCTCACCAGAGTACCTGTAGCTGTGGAAAGAATGAGCCGGAAAGGAGCAGAGTCAACCGCCTCCAACACAGCTGCCAGACGATTTGATCCAGAGCCTTATCGCGGCTAAAGACGTTAACGGTGCAGTTTCTCATTTGCTCCAGCTGTTCATGGCCAATTCGACATGGCTGTCCACCAGCTCGAGAGCCACTGTGACATCGAAGCCATGGATATCTCGGCTGTCCATAATGATATACGAAGCAAGGTCTCAATAGATTTTAAGTTTTTGAGAATATAAATATGACAAGGGTGCTTCAGGCATCCAGCCCAGGCTTACAATTTTGGTGGTTATGTCAGCCTTCGTACATCCACCGAAAGAGTTACTAATCCTTTGTAACGAAAGGCATCTTTATTCTTCAATGCTGGCTGGTTAGAGGAAATCTCTCCTTGCTTGCCACTACTGTGACACTAGGTAGCTATGTAGGTATGAGTTTCTGGGTCGTAAACTGACCCTAGGAAAGCCATATCTATACCTTACTCGTGTCCTTTAAAGATGATTCAACTTCAATTCGCAGCGGCCATGAGCACATGAGAAGGAGAATCCCCGGGCAACCGGGACGGCACACCGCAAGCGAGTTGAATATTGTAGCAAAGATCAGCCAAAGTAGCAGGGGAATGTGACCATGCAGCCAGGCCGAAAAGAAAAGGTGGCGTGTGTCAACTTTCTACCTCAGCTGAAGTCCAGTGCAGTGCGTCTTGACACTTGTGCGTCTCGTGCGTCCACGATTCCAAATATCCCTTCCTACTCCACCCGTCCTGGCGTCCCACTCCCATGCACGTATCCACTTGCCTCGTGCTCGGTGATCGGCCAGTCGGCCTGCATTGCCTGCAGAAGCATTCTAGGCCGTGGAACTTGTGGGTCTGAGTGGCTCCAAACCGAGGTGCCGCATGGTGCATCGTGGAGGAGTGGACCCCTTTGCCACCTTCCGAGATAACGATGCAGAGTTCCTATCTTGTTAGCATGCAGCATTTGAGACACCTTCTCAATCCAGGCATGCTGTACATTCCTGCCGTTGCTGACGGTGGCAACGTCTGGCCCTACCTGGGCTGCCAAGACAATGAAGAAGATGTTGGTCTAATCGCAAGCCGTCCAACAGAAGCTCATCAACCAATGGTCCGATGCCATGAATGTCGAGACTTTATCCTTCGCGTTCCGCGGAGGCTGGAAAATCGGATTATTCTTTCACGTGAGTGTCTCATTTGTTTCTTTCGTGCGCTCTGTCCGGGTCGAGACCGAGTCTCTATGCTCAGCGAGGTAAATACTAAGTGACTGCTTCGTGCGCAACTGCAGTATGATGCACACCACAAGCGCTTGGCCGTCGGACTTGGGGTTTTGGACAGAACGGACTGGGACTCCACAATGCACATGCTGGAAGATGCTAAGCAATTTTGACAGTTTCTAGGCAACATTGGCAACTTGGCAACTCTATAGGTCCCAAGAGACCGGGACGTGTGTTGCATCGCATTTGCCCCCCGGACAGGAATTGACATGTCAAGGCGTCTACAACATTGGAAGGGAGCATAAAAATCGCTTCTCATCAATCTGTCAGTTGACAAAAGGCCACCTGTGATATGACAGAAGCCCCCACACCTACCTTTCTATATGCAGCCCTGTCGACGCTATTGACAAAACATTGTTCTCAAACAGTTCTAGAAGGAGGCGGATGGCGGCTGCATGAGGCAGGTGCTTAATGACGGGGCAAGGGCAAGGGCAAGGTGCAGCTTGATCCCGGACAATGCAAAATGCGGCCGGTCCCTCGGAATAGAGGCTGAGAGGCCCGATTAAAGTTACACTGAAAGGCAGGTGAAGTGCAGGTGAAGTGCAGGTGAAGCAGGTGATGGTGTGGTGATAACGGTGAATCATGATCAACTTCTTTATCTGTGGATATCGCCGGCATGGTGGACACTGACCGGGTTGTGTGTGAAGGTCCGTCTTCCGTTGCACATCCCGAGGCCATGGTATCAGCACCGAGGGAAAATTCATCTACTTAGTACCTTCCTACAGCGCAACGGTCGACTCGTATACATACAGCGTCCCCCTTCCTCTCGCATCCGTTGCCAAACCCACAACTATTTTCTTCCCTCAGCCGTTTGCTGTGTGCAAGTGTCGACACACTACACGACACCGCCCTCTTCCTCCTCCTCCGCTCCCTACCCCCCGGCCTTGAACCTTTTCCAAGGTACCGGCTTACACCTCTCACACAGCCATCAACCATGGTGTTCACATCATGGCGGTCCAAGGGGGCTGCCGAAGGGCAGCCCACCGAGGTCACCGAGTCCGCCGTGACCTCAGCCTACGAGGCCGACGGCGTCAACCAAGACGTCCACATGAAGCGACTAAAGGACCAGCACCGCTTTGATCCGTTCATGGAAATTGCCAAGCTGGATGCGATTGACAACGCCATCGACTCTGGCGACTTGGAGAAGGAGGCTGCTGTCGAGCATCAGTTGATCGAGGAGGACTCACCGTACGCGGAAGTGCGCGCTGCTGTAAGTTTGCCCTGGCCCACACTCTTGCCTGATGTGGCAGCTAACACAACCACCAGGTTGGGCCCCACGATGACCCGGAACTGGTTGTTGATACCCTGCGCGCCTGGGTCATTGGTTTCATTACCTGCACCTTGATCGGCGCCATGAACGTGTAAGTCGATCATCCAATAATCTCGGACGCAGCAATACACGGTGATGCTAATACCTAGCAGTGTCCTCGGCAACCACTACCTCGGTGTGTCCATCACCTCGCCCGTCGTTCAGCTCATCGCCTATCCCATGGGCTGCGGCTGGGCCAAGTATGTGCCCCATTGGAGCTTCCACATGTTCGGCCGCGAGCTGTGGATCAACCCCCACCAGCCCTTCAACAAGAAGGAGCACACCATCATCACCATCATGACCGCCGCCGGCGCCGGCTTCTCTTATGCCTTCGACATCCTGCTCGCCCAGCAGGTCTACTACAACCAGTTCTGGGGCTGGGGCTTCCAGCTCATCCTCGTCTTCTCCACCCAGGCCATGGGCTTCGGCATCGCGGGCATGTTGCGCCGCTTTCTGGTGTGGCCCGCTGCCATGGTTTGGCCCGGTCTGCCGCTTATTTTCTGCCAGGTCATGGACAGCTTGCACGACCACCGAGCCTCGGACCCGTCCCAGACCAGTGGCTGGAAGATTGGCCGCTACTCCCTCTTCTTGATCGTCTCTGGGTGCACCTTCTTGTGGTCGTGGATCCCGAACGCGATCGCGCCCTTCCTCACTTACATTGGCAACTTCCCCGTCTGGATTGCCCCGAACAACGTCGCCGTGAACCAGGCTTTCGGCGGCATGTCCAACATCGGCATCCTGCCCATCTCCCTCGACTGGTCCGGCTACTCCTCCTGGTTCGGCAACCCGATCCAGACCCCCGGTTTCGCCCTGTACAACATGCTCGCTGGTGGCATCCTGTTCCTCTTCATTACCGTGGGAATGTACTTCGGCGGCAGCAAGTCCTACGGTTACCTGCCCATGGTGGCCAACAAGAACTTCGACATCTACGGCCAGTCGTACAACACCACGCAGATCCTAAACTCCAACGCGAGCCTCAACGAGGCAGCCTACAAGGCGTACTCCCCGTTGTTCCTCCCGGCCGCTTTCATTGTGAGCTACGCCATGGGTTTCGCGGGCTTGTTGGCCAATGTCAGCCATGTTGGTATGTTCTACGGCAAGGACATCATGCGCCGGGTCAAGAACCTCAAGTACGATGAGCCTGATGTCCACATGAAGGCGATGAGGAAATACCCCGAGGCTCCAGAGTGGTGGTACCTCGTGGTGTTTGTCGTCATGTTCGCTCTTGGACTGGTCGCCGCGCTGTGTTGGGAGACCAACCTGACTTGGTGGGCGTACATTGTGTGCATCCTGATCGGTGCCTTCTTCGTGCTGCCAGTTGGTGAGTTACTCTCCACGCGCCATACGATTAGAGCGTTTACTTACCACGTGAAAAATAGGAATCATCCAGGCAGTCACCAACCAGCAGACTGGTCTGAACGTCATCACCGAGCTGATCGTCGGTTACATGCTGCCCGGCAAGCCCATCGCCATGATGATGTTCAAGAGCTGGGGATACATGTTGACGTACAACTCGTTGCAATACGTCAGTGACATGAAGATCGGCCACTACATGAAGAGTAAGTACTTACTCTTGTCCAGAGGACAACAGCGAACTTCCAGCTAACAACTACAACAGTCCCCCCTCGCTCCATGTACCGCGCCCAACTCTTCGCCGTGCTCTGGCTCTCCGTCGTGCAGACTGCCACCTTCAACTGGATGTTCGGCAACCTACCCGGCATCTGCACACCGGAACAGCCCCAGGGCTTCACCTGCAACGGCGCAAAGACCTTCTACAACGCAAGCGTGATCTGGGGTGTCATCGGCCCCAAGCGCATGTTCGGCGCGGGCGCCATGTACTCCTGGGCCAACTGGTTCTTTCTCATCGGCTTCGTCTGTCCCGTCATCCAGTACTTCATCGCGCGCAAGTTCCCCCGCTCGATCGCGCGGTACATCTTCTTCCCGGCCATCTTCGGCGTCAGCGGCATGATCCCGCCGGCGACCATGTTCCAGCTGTTCTGCTACATCTCCATGGGTCTGTTGTTCAACGTGTTCATCAAGAGCAAGTGGCCGGGCTGGTGGACGCGCTACACGTACTCGCTGGCCGGCGCGCTGGACGTGGGCAACGCGCTGTGCCTGATCCTGTTTGCGCTCGGCATTGGCCTCAGCGGCGCCGCGTTCCCGACCTGGTGGGGCAACACGGCGTATGGCGAGAGCTTGGACGCGCTGGACGGTGCGGTGATCCGCACGCTGGGGGAGAATGGGACCATTGCGGACATCAGCAACTGGAGTTAGAGAGAAAGTGCTGCTTGCTATGCTGAGGAGCTAGCTTCGCGTTGTTCACCGTGTGGGCCGTGGAGGCTGGTTTTTATTCTTTTCTTCGTTGGTAGATTCTCACTGCGTGAGGGCCTTGAAAGGTCTGGGGGACGAATCTTGTTGAGGCTAGATTTCCGATTAATCACGAACATAATGATACCGTTGATGAGCCACTTATTTTGGCCAGCTTGTTATTTCATCATGAGACTTGATTGTGTAACTACTGTGTGTGCGGTCAAGTACAAGGGTACCTTCAGTACCTAGGTAGGTAGTCATCACGTTTTCCAGCGGCCGAGGCTCTAGAACGCGCCTTCCATAGCGGCCCCGCCCAGCGCTTTGATGCTTCCAAGCTCGCTGTGGAGCGCTGTCCGAGCCCCGAAAGCTCAGGTGCTGCTCGGCGCTGACAAACACCGGCCCACAGCAGATGAGTGGTGGCATGATGCATCATGACATGACCGGATCGAATGATCCGCGATTACTCTTATACAATAATGTGTTGACATCAAAAAGTATCTGTTCCGATGCTATTCTGAGCTGCCCCATCTCCCAGCAAAGTTCCAATGTTCCGCACAGCCATCCTCCGCTCCAAAATGTCAACCCAGCCTATCCCTGTTCTAGCCTCCGGAGGGGGCGAGGTTATCGGCCGAATCGTGGTTGACATGGTCAAGCCCGAGTATGAAGGTATGTATTCATCACCAAACTCTTCATGCTCAACCTCACCTAGCCACTAACTAACCCACCACCTCACAGTCATCCACTACACAACCCTCAAACACATAGAAGCCGAGCTCCCCGTCCTCCTCACGGGCCAGCCGCCCGCCAACCCCAGCAGCCACCTCGGCAGCGGCCGGTGGGCGGAGCTCGGCGGCAGGCCCAAAGCGCTGCTGCTCGGCGGCGCGTACACGGACGAGGAGATCGCCAAGCTGCAGAAGATGGTCCGCGAGACGCCCGGCGCCGCGACGATCCCCTGGCTGCGCGTTGACAACAGCCTGACGGAGAACCCGCCCGCGACGTTCACGCCGACGGAGGAGGAGGCGCTGGCGTATGCGTCGCAGGTGGCGCGGCGGTGGAAGGCGAGGCTGGAGGAGTTGAGGAAGGAGGGGGAGTTGAGGGAGGGGAATGGGGAGGTTTATAAGGTGTGATGGGCGCCGTGATGGGAGGTGATTGTTCGGTGAGTCGCTGCTATTACGTGACAGTCTCAGGAACATGCAATGGGAGTCATTTCTGACGCGTCTTAGGTGGTGTTTCTCTTTTTGGCACGATCCCAGATGCGACATGGTCTCATGAGCATTTTGGACATCATCTATTTCCGCCAAAGAGCACGCCACGAGTTCTGGTCAGGTTCACATCTCGTACGTCCGCTTCATGCGACAAATTTATTTACAGATGAGGCACAAATATGGTCCAATCCGTGGAATCGTACGTACCCCTTGGTGCCGACCGTAGGCTTACAATCCCATCAACAACCAAAAAGACCCTGGACAGAATGTAGGTGACTCCACAGATCATGGCACCGGCGCCTAGCAGCATATACTGTGCCCAGTGGGCTTTCCTGCCATAGAAACGGTCCCACCAGCTGCTCGCCCATGGCGAATAATGGGCAAAGATGTTCAGCACGAACCAGAACAGCCCAGAGCTACCTATGAAAATTCCAGAGAACCGCCAGACAATCGTCTCAGCCTCGGATGGGAAGTCGTCGTGCCATGCTGCGAGGTGTATACCCCCATATGCCATGCTTGCAAACCATAAGACCATTCCCATGACTTCGCCTTGCAGTCCTGGCAGCAGGTAGTCGGATGGCCAGTTCGGAGCATAGGCAACAACAAGCTGGGCAGCTGAAGCGGTCAGTCTGCTGGGCTGGGAATCGTCCAGCGCCGGGTGGTGGGTGAAGCGCTGGTGCACAGCTGGAAAGTTGGCGATTGCTTGAGCGGCCAAGCGAAATCTTGCTTGCTGTGTGGTGCTATCGCATGATTCGAGATCGGCGTCTCGATCAGCTTCGTACTCCGATCTGCTGGAGAAGGTTCCGATGCTGAGAGGATGTGCTGGAGTATCGGCAGAGAATCCTCGCGAGCTGGTCGGCTGAAGCATATTTTCGCCATCACTGACATGGCCTTCTTCTGAGGCGTCGCAGCCAGCAGTATGGCTGCTCGTTCGCGTCGTCTCCTTCTCGTTGCCAAAGGCCACAGGCTGAGGCTCGAAATAATCATACCGCACCAGCTCTGGCACATCTAATGCCCCGGGTAGGATGGTGCTCCCAGCTCGTCCACTTGTACGACTTGCCATGTACATGAACGCAGCCAATTGATCTGCCCATTCGCCCCGGAGTACTGTAGGCTCACGAACCTCTCGTGGCTTCTTCCACCACAGCACATAGACAACGAACGCACAGAAAACATGGGCAACGGTGTTCACCTCCAGGAGAGACACGGGAAGGTCGACCACTTTTCGACTGACAGTCTGGATGAGCATCCACGACGCTTGAAGTATGACGAGAGTCTTTGCCAGTCCGTCAGATTTCGACTTGTCCCGGATGTCGTCTGGGTTGATGTCCGGCAGATACCCGCACCGAGCCAGGAGGATGACGCCCTGGGGTGTGAGGACTAGTCTGTTGTACTTGGTCGGAACGAAGGAGGGAGAGTCTCCGTCGTCATCGTGGTGGAAGTCAAACACAAAACCACCCATGGAAGCGTAAAAACTATGCAGAGACGTCCATGCGTGTTGCCGAGACCCGCGGGGCACAAGTGTGGTCTGCGTGGTCTGCGTTGGGACCTGTCGTCGTCCATCAGCCTTACCCTATGAACACTTATCCAGATCGTTTCTCTCACACACCTTTGACTGTAAAGAAGTTTGGGAGCCAGGCTTCGGGAGACTCTGGTCTCGCGTCTTTTCTTTGTCTGCCTCTGCCTTCAATATGTGGTAAAGTTCCATGCTCAGCTCCCGGCAAGATGCCCACTGTCGCCATGCGGCTAAGATGACGAGTTCCGGGATGAACACTCCTAACAATACCCATCTCAGATTTCGTATCCAGTATCGCCGTCTGCTTTCGCGTTTCGGTGGGATGTTCAGGTGTAGAGCGCTCCAAGCACATAGGCCCAAAGTCAAGACGCATGATGTTATCAGGCCGGCTGTGCCTCGTCCGTTCGGATCTGAGACCCATCCGACGTTGGCAGCAGAGCTCATCGTGCCAGAACCTTGAGGTTTTAGATTCGCAGACGATAAATGCAGGAAAATGTGGTTGAGTCGCTGCGTGCGAAGTGCTCATCAAGAAGAAGAACGTGAGGATGGTCATGCTCAACACTGTGAAGGGACCAAGCCACATTTTAGGGACTTTGAAAATGTGGCAGCCCCGGCCACAAGGCTGTGACAACGGAGTCTTCCAACATGCTCGACGAGCGGGACCCAGGTCTCAAAATTGATGTCCAGCAGGGTGCAATTGGCGGCTGGAACAGCGCTTTGCTGCACTGGGACGCCTTCCCGGTCGACGTGCTTCTGCATGATGCAGCTTCCCAGCGCTTCGGATTGCACTGCATTAAAAATAGGTACTTGGGACAGCATCGGGTATGGGGTAAACAGCAAACGCGGGTGTTGGTGCTGTGGGACTGTTCTGTATCCAGCTCGGTTCAGGCTTCAGCCCCTCTGTGATGCCGCGAAGGCGCTTAGAGGACCACCATGTTGGGTCGTCTGTGCCACAACGGCGACATGTGAAGTGGCATTCGAGATGGTCCCCAGCAAGATACGCTGCACGATTCTCGGAGGCTGCCTGAAGAGGAATTTGGTGGGTCTCAAATGTGCTTACCCTGCTGCTGACTGGTCGTTGCCCTGTGCTGGAAAAGTGGATCAAAGTCACCAGACTACCTTGTGAACTTCGCTGTACAGCTTTCTGACCGGGGCGAGAGATCCTACGACTGAAAGTATTAAATGTCTGCATAAGGCTGTGAGGGCTGTTTCCTTCAGTGGACCGATCAATCGTCTGTTTCGTTCCTTCCATTTCATCAGAATTTCCATTTTGACCATCCGAAAATCTAGATTCACGTACGGACGAGGTTGCTTCTGTATTTGACACCCTGCAGCTCGATTCCGGGCCAGAGCGGAGCCTGTCACGTGCGTGCATCATGGGCGACCATGCAGGAGTCGAGCCGGTGCAGTCCTCCGGTAGGACGACCCAAACGAAACACGGCGCGATGCGGCCCCGGAAGGCCTTGAAGGAACGCCACAACATGGACGCTCCGTCTGCATCGGAGAACATCAGCGCGATAGGCAGAGAAGCGGCGCGACTTCTTCGATGGCTTGATTTACGTGAGTGCCCCAGGTCCCAAGTCTGCGGAGATTCTGGGCTTGTCGAACGCCGTTGCTGATATTCGATATAGCGGAGTGGCAGCAGTAATGGCAACTTGCTCTAGTCTGCATTAAGTCTCATCGATTTGCTGACTTGTGCCTTTGATCAGAGAGGGTAATCAATATATTGAGACGGGATACAGGTATTTTGCATCTTTTGACGTCCAGTTGGTGTTCATGTCATGAACTGACCCGTATCACATCTAGGACTGCTTCGGGTTCCGTCCGAGAGTGCATCCGCAGTTGGACGTTCCTGCATAACGAGACGGGTAAGAGAGCCTCTTTTTATTCTTGAAAGAAGACGGTTGCTGACAACTTGCTTCTGAAAGTCAACATATTTTCCCACGTCCTCGGAGCCCTGCTTTTCTTCGTGCTCCCGATCTATGTCTTCAATACGGAGATCCCGCCTCGCTACAAGGTGGCGACACCAGCAGACAAGATCGTTTGCTCCATCTATTTCCTGGGCGTTGCCGTCTGCTTCGTCCTCTCTGCATGGTCAGTTCAAGTCAAAGACTGGTGAACCTGGGATGAATCTCCATTCTGACCTGGAATAGCTTCCACACTTTCATGAGCCACAGCTCCAGAGCCTTCTCGTTCGGTATGAAGCTCGACTTCCAAGGCATAATACTGCTTATGTGGGGTGCCAATGTCCCTCTCATTTACTACGGCTTCATATGCGATTCAGAGCTACAGATCACCTACTGGTGTTTGATCAGTGTCCTGGCCATCTGTTGCTCCATCTTCACCTTCCAGCCGAAGTTCAACCAACCTCATCTGCGGCCCTTGCGGGCGGCGACTTTTGGCATGCTGGCCCTGTCAACTTTTATCCCAATCATCCATGGAGTTGCAAGATACGGGTATGAGACTCAAAATCAGCGCCTGGCGTTGCAGTGGGTGCTGGCTACGCTCGTGCTGAATACGACCGGAGCAGCCGCCTATGCTTTCAAGGTGAGGACCCTTGATATGGAGGAGTCTGTAAATGTCCTGTTGAGTGCTGACTTCGTGCTTTCAGTTCCCAGAGAAATGGTATCCCCGAAAATTCGATTATTTCGGCGCGAGCCACCAGATAATGCATATTATGGTGGTGTTTGCCGGCATAGCGTTTTCAATTGGTGTTCTGGGTCAATTCGATTTCCTCCATGGTCACCACGGGCAATGTTAGTAACTGCGTAGACAGACTTCGACGATACAAATCAAGACATAAATCAATGACTGAATGATCTAGGGCAGCTTGCTTTGTCAAGGTTCCATGCCTGAATAGAATGCAGATATAGTACCGTCTACCGCAACACCCACGGATACCACTCCCTCAACACCTCAACATGAGCCATCCAAGCCGCCACCGGATCCTCCTTCTCCGCCTTCACCGCGCCCTGTCCAGTAGCCTCACCCTTCTTAACCCCATACAGATACGGCTTCTCGTCCGCATAGCAATCCGTCTCTCGCTCACTCGGAATCGTCCCGTTCAGCAGGTACGCCCTCGCAATAGAATCCGTGCAGTTGGAGCGGTCTCGCGACGAGTGGCCGTAGCCGTGGTGCACGATCAGGCGGGCATTGCCGCCCATTTCCGCAGCAAGCCGGCGCCCGTTGCGCAGCGGTGTGGCGGGATCGTAGGTCTCGGCGATGAGGAGGATGGGGTTCGAGAGGGTGTGGTTTACTGGTGAGATGTGAGACATAGATCATCGGGGCCTGCTAGCAGTGGTAAAGACTGAGGCAGGAGGACAGAGAAACTTACAATCTCCTCGATACGCTTCCGCGACATCAGGCCAGTACGTGCTGAAGTGTCGACAGGGGAACACGCTGCTGAAGCGAGAATTGCCTGCGATCCAGTTCTGGGCAGTCATGTTCTGCCACAGCGAGGACCACCAGGCCAGGCCACCTTCCGGTTTTGGCGCATCGTAACCACTAACAAGGGGTTAAAAATCCATGATTAGCGAGCAAATTCTCATAGAACGAGAACTACTCGTGCTTGGAAGGGATGGCAAGCAACTCACTCGCCACAAATAACCAGATTCCCCAACTCGTCACTCTGCGGCCTGGAAGCCGGGGGCTGAGGCTTCGTAGGGTCAAACTCCCACGACTGCTTCTCCAGGAAGATCGTAGCCAGCGTCGAGTTGCCCAGCTCGAGCTCATACAGCATCTGCGCGAGCGCGGGCCATCCCTGGGCGTTGTACATACTACCGTAGATGGCGCCCACAAGGCCACGGTATGTGACGAGCGAAGGGCCGCTGAGGTCGGTGTAGCCGGAGAGCGGGTGGGTGATGAGCGAGTCGATGGTGGTGCGCATGCGGTCCTCGAGATCCTTAAGCACGACGGGCTCGCCGCCGTGAGATTTCGCGAGGGCGCAGTGCTCTGGCCCAGCGTTGAGGCACTCGCCTAGGAAGCCGTCGTGCCAGGCGTTTGTTGCGTTGTCGAGAGCGGTCCAGCCCTAGTGGGTGGAAAGTCAGCATGCTGGAACTCATACGACGGCCTGTCGTTGAACACGAACACGCCTCCCGGATGAGGATGGTACGACAGGACTTCAGAGGATACGATATCATGAAACCAACTCACAAAGCCTCCCAACAATCTGTGGTCCTTCACATACTCCGTCCCATCCAAAATCAACCTCCCCACGCTTCCAGGGAACATGTTCGCCCACGTCTGCCCAATCCCCGTGCCATAGCTCACAAAATACCCATTCAACCCGCCTTCCTCCCCCCCCAACGCCTTCCGAATCTCCTCCACATCCCGCGCCACCAGCGTCGTCGTCATGAACCGCCCCAGATCCCCATACCGCTCCCAGCACGCCCGCATCGTCGCGTTGTACATCGCGTCCGCCCACCGCAGCAACGCATCCGGATCCGCGCTCTCCTCGCGGTACAAGCTCGTCAGCATCGCCCAGCGATCGCGGTCCGCGTCGTAGGGAAAGCATGACACAGCGGGCTGCGAGGCGTTCACGCCGCGGGGGTCCCAGCCCAGCGTGTCCCATGCACTACCGGTGAAGCGCTTGGTGAGGGCCTCGCTGGAGGACCACGCCATGCGGGTGCCGGAGCCGCCGGGGCCGCCGGGCTCCAGGACGAGGGTGCGGGGGGACTTTGTGCCGGCGTGGGGAGGGGAGCGGCCGTTGGCGAGGGCCAGGCCGGAGACTTGGTACTTGGTGATGGCGAGGCGGACGATGCGCGGCTCCGAGGCGTTGAGGTAGTTCAGAGGGACGTCGAGGTAGCCGCAGAGGTAGATTCCGCGGCCGGCGTAGGGGTCTGAAATTGAAGATGATGAGAGAGTGGAGTCGGTCTTGTTGCCCCAGCTCCAGTGGGATGGGTCGGTGTCGAATAGCTTCGCCCAAGAGGCTGCGTGGTCTGGATCATGGAGATCTGGGGGCGTGGTGGTGTTGGTGCAGGGGAGCAGCTTGAACGGGTCGTCTGGGTTTGGGAAGCGCCCGTAGGGTGAGTCTAGCTCGTGATGGTGGTGATGGTGATGGTGATGATTGTGATGGCCACTATGGCGGTGATGGCAAGGCCAGTCGGGCACTAGACTGCCGGTGAGCTGATAGCTTGCGAAGCCGGCCAGGCCCACGATGCCGAGCAAGACATGCAAAAGGCCCAGGCGCTTCGTTGGCCTTGTCTTGGGCATTGCACCGCTCGCCGTTGCTGGCGGTGGTGAGAGCTTCTCCATGGCTATGATGCTATCTGCCCAGTCTGTCAACTCTAAGATGCGGGCCTGTGATAGCAATGTTTGAAAATTATATTTTATGGAAGACCAGCGACCCTGCGCTAGTTGCATCCGAAGGTATTTAAAGGAGTGAAGGGGTTGTTAGGTGTTGGTGGTGTGTTGGAGGATGTTGCAATGCAGAAGATCCACCGCCGGACGGAGGGATTACATGTCCAGCTCATTATCCACAGCAGTGTGTGGCGCTAACCCGAGCGCTGCGCACAGCAGGTGCGAGCGATCATGACGATCACCCGAGCGTGTGTCAGGTTCGGAAGTGCACGCACAAATTGGTTGGGTAATGATTCAAAATACTCAATACCTCTCACTGAAGTATATACTACGTTTTGATGCATCATCAGCGTACACAAAGCACTGCTGCACAAGAAGAAGACCAAGCATTGTCTTGTTGATTTGATTTGTTTTCATTTCTTTTTGGTCATTACTGAATTTCTAAGCCCATCAAAATCCAGCGCATTCATCATCAATCAACGAGGTCTCACCAAAGAGAGCGCTGCGTCGTCTGTCCATTCCCATTTCTGTAGTTCATTTCCCATATGTATACGCCCAGCCGAGCGCGTCATTTCATATCGTGTCGTGTCCCAAATGCTATGTAACCCAAGTTCGTCGTGTTTCCCTTTTTTTTGTCTCTTTCGTTCCAAGCATTAATAGAAAAGCAAACATCGTGCGCTCATGTCATCAAACCAAGGAAGAGGGAAAAGCCAGTTCCCCCGACCCAAAAAGTCCCAAGTGTGTGAAAGGAAGGAAAGAAGCTTCTCGTGTGTCGTAAACCAGAACCGAACCAGTCGAGTCAAAAACAGTTTGAAGAAACGCGACGACACAGAAGTAACAGAAGCAATTCTCTCAAAGAAAACACACACCGGGGTGTCATGAACACTCGGTTTGTTGTTTGTCGTTGGCAAAGACCCCAAGAGGAACGGAGGTAGAACAAGGTAAAGCCCGCTCAGCAAGCCCCATACCGAACCCCGCGCTTGCCCAGCTCCTTGCGGCCAACCGGGTCCTCAGGCATGATCCACCCGCGGCTCCGCTTGGCCTCGCGCTTCTCCGCCAGCTGCGGCGCCGGCATCCACGTGTCGCGCGGCAGCGCCTTGCGCCGCGTGCCCTCGGCCGGCGCGCCAATCTCCGCGCGCCAGCCCGCCTGGCCCTGCACCAGCGGCTCGTCGCTCGCGAGCATGCACAGGCCCCACAGCGCCAGGCACGCCGTCATGGGCGTCGTGTCCGCGGCCATGTCGTCGCCGACGGGGTGCGACGCCGTCGCGTTCAGCTGCACCGACGTCACCTCCAGGAAGCCGAAGTGCGGCGTGCCCTCGAGGCCGTTGCGCACCAGCACCAGCTCGATCTCCGTCAGGATGAACCCGTAGCGGCAGCCGTGCTCGCGCATCACGTGGTGCAGGTGCGCGAGCCCGCGCAGGTACTCGACCTTCTTGACGTTGCCCTCGACGCGCATGCCCGTGTTGAAGCGGTCGAAGGACTTGACGAGCCCGACGACGCGCGCCGACGGCTTGCCGCCGAAGATGGCGGCCGCCGAGGACGCGTCGTGCGGGTTCGTCGCGATGAACATCTGCTCACAGTCCTTGGTGGCGTGCGGACCCGTGGTGGAGGGCTGCGCGAGCTGCAGGGGCGCGTTGGACGACAGCGCGAGCGCCGAGTTGAGCTTGGGGATGTAGTGGGCGGCGTAGATGGCGGCGAGCGAGGTCTCGGTCTCCGGGTGGCGCTGCGAGGCCATGGGGTGCGGCAGGTAGGACGAAGGGACCGGGCAGGTGAGCAGGGAGCCGGCGGTGCCGTTCTGCATCGCCATCAGGGTCGAGACGTTGAAGGAGGTCCAGGGGCGGACCTGGCGCACGTCCCACCAGAAGTGGCGGGTGTGCGGGTCGCGCATGGGGAAGGAGATGTTGCGGACCAGGCTGGGTGCCGGGTTGGGCGAGCTGAGGTAGTTGAGCATGGTGGTGTCGTTGGCGGGGGGTGGCAGGACAGAGGGCTGCAGCTGGACCTCGGGCGCGACGGTGGTGGGGGCCGCGACCATGGAGGGTGAGACAGCGCGCGACACGGCGTAGTTGTCCTGGGTGGTGGCGTAGGGCTGGTAGTAGGAGCTGGGAGTCGCCAGGGTGAGGTCGTGCTGCGATGAAACGGGAAGCATGGCCGAGGCCGAGTCCTGTTTGGGCGAGGCGGCCTGTTCGGTGGGCCCGGGGTTGATGATGTAGGTCGGCATCTGGCGGTAGGTGGGGTAGCCGTACTTGTCGACCGAGCTGTTGTCCTCCAAGTTGCAGGACTGCGCGCGCTGCGTCCGGGTGTCCACGGTGGTGGGCATCGGGGCCTGCATCTCAAAGCTGTTGCTGGGAAACATGACGGGCGAGCCCATCAGGCTGGTGGGGCTGCACTCCTGCTGCGGCATGGGCGGGGAGTAGTGCACCGGGTTGGAGTTGAAGCTGATCGTCTCTGGGTTGGTCACGCTGCGGGAGTGGCCACGGCGGTAGGCGCTCTTCATCGAGGTGGGTGGTGAGGTCTTTGCGCGCTTGGCGGGCCTTGATGCTGTTGTTGACTCGGGCTGGGCGAAGGGCACCATGGTGGGCACGATGTTCTGGTCCTGGCTCCGGATCTTGGGCAGCAGCATGGGGCCGTGTGTGCGGATCACGGGTGATCTTGCGGGGGTTGTCCTCCTTGTGCTTGTTGAGGCGATGGTGGCGGGTGGTGATGAGTCCATCGAGTAGATTGTGGAGTTGGTTGAGGATGTGCGAGAGTGGCCCTGGGTGTGGGTGTAGGGCATCTCCATCATGGTGGGCTCAAAGTTGTACTGCGGCGGTGTCGTTGGTTCGCAGGGAAATGTGAAGTCGTATGAGAAGTCACCAGAAAGACTGAACATTCATGAATTGTCAGATGGTGTTCTATGAGGGTGTGGTGGTTTGATACCGACTTACGTAGACATATTGTCAGATAGACTGTGCGTCGGGATAGACACACAACAGGATTAATGAAATTATAGAACGGTGGTAAGCCTGGCAAAGGGAGTCCTGCTCCGATGACAAAATGGCTTGGGCGAGGAAAGAAAAGATGCACTGTTCGCTGTGAGGCGTTCGTAGGATGAGCTGGCGGTATCAAACGGCCAATTCTATATGCACTTGGGGGTTTTCTAAAACGGTTTGTGGGGTGGGAAGAAGGAAGGATGTAAATGCGTGGGATATAGGAAGAGAGAGACCCAGGGAAGGAAAGCTGCAACAGGAATTGTTGATGATGAATTGAGAAACGACAATAAGCAGTATAAGATCAGAAAGAGAAGGGGCAGGGTGGGATGCGACTGGTGTTTAAATCATTGTCAGAAAAGCAGCCCGAATGAGCGGTCGCAATGGGCGGTATGGCGGTTACAAACCACCACAGCCAGCCTGCCAGCCCGGTCTCTTGGGTCGAGGTCGTCTACACGTCCTAGCACGGATACAGAACTGTGGGTTGGGAAATCCGGCAACCCCCAAAGCCGGCTTCTTCCAGTGACCATGGGGCGTGTCGAACGCGCTCCATGAGCCGAGCCAAGCTGCTGTGGGCGTGTACTTTTCGTGGGTTGTGGGTCTTCCATCGGGATACCCAGGTACTTCCTGCATGTACCGTCCGTCCGTCGTACGCACATTGGCACAGCAGCAAGCAGCGGTACGAGGTCCAATATCAGGCGTTACCTGGACACCCCCCAAAAAGGGACACCATCAAATGGCAGCGCGGCTGCGCAAGCTGCTAGGCCCAGAAGAAACCTGAAACGCGCAGGTCGAAAAGGTACTGTAAAGTAGACCTTCTTCCTGCTCGCTGTCACTCGACCTTAGCGGAGCCCCCAAAAGGCTCACACTGACCACTCACGTTCCTGTGCTGGCCAGCGGGGGCGAGAACCATGAAAGCCGTCGCTGGGCCGCAATAAGCCCAAAAAGAGGCCCTGCATGATGCGGACGCTGGTAGCGGCATGAGCACCCGAGTGATGAGTGCGGTGGTGTACATGAGTTCGACATGAGTTCGCATGCACCGGCGGTCAGGAACGGATGTATCTCGGAGGATTCCAACCAAGACCATGATCAAGGACAAGGGCATGTACAGAAAGTGCGAAAGTCCAGACTGGACTTCAAGGTGGACTTCAAGGAGCCAATCCCAAGAGCTCATTGCTATGGGGCTATGATGGAAGGATGAAGTGTTGAGAGTGGGAAGCGAGAGACGCGATAGGCGACGTGGTGATTTTCTCTATCCGCGGCCCAAGTTGGCATCCTTGCGCATGGGACCCAAGCAAGCTCCCAAGCTCAATAATCCGAAAGGGGAATGCGAACGTTGACCGCTAAAAAACATGGGATGGCACTATACTCCCCCGGAATGAAAAGAAGCTTGAGAAGGTGGTGTCATTGCTTGATCAAGGCCGCTGACTGGCTCTGGCGTTGTGGAACTGTATGCGGGAAGCCCTGCTCAGCTGCATTAGCGTCGATATTTGTGAGTCATTCCAGGACCTGGCAGTGCCTGGACACATGGCAGAGCTTGCAATCGACGAGCAAAAGAATGGCAATTCTGGTGCTTCTCTCTCCTGTTGCTCGACCGGAAAAGAACATCCAAGATCCAGGCAGTCCTGGCAGTGCAAAAGAAGCGAGACCTGCATGAAGGTTGGATCGGTCGTGCATAAGCGTTGAATCTTGAGGGGGTCTCTTCCGGTCCGGCCTGACCGGCGCGAGGTCGAGATTTTGCTGCTGTTTGTGCGGCGTGCTCAAGGTGCTTCACCTGATACACGCCCACCCCCCCATCCCCTCCTTCCGAAGGTTTTCTTTCCTGTGGGACGCGGATTTTCGCGGGGTTCGCCTCGCACGAAGACGGACGCGCCTCGGAGGAACGAAAAAGACGCGGGGTGGGAAGAAAAAGCGTGCCTTGGAAGGAGGTGGATAGTTGGAACACGTCGAGGAACGTGGCCGAAGCTTGTTGTTATGTCAGCACGACGATGCAGGACTGTGTTGGCAGTCGGGCATGCTCCGGCCTCCGGGGTGAAGCTTCCCCTCACTCCGGCCCAACCTCCCTCTTCTGTGCTACTGCTGGGGCTGCTGGCATCATCGTGACATGTTGGATTTTGTTGATTTGTGACTGATGATTGTGGATTTGGGCCACTGTGTCTCCATACATCAATCACGAGTATGTTCACAAGCACAATCCCGGGAGAAGAAGCTGTCAGCAATGAGCAACTGGGCGGCAGCATAAAATGCCTGCGACCGGGTACCGACCCCGGGCCTCCAAATCTTAGTCATCACAACGAGGCTGACGGATTCTGGCAACCAGATTCGTCGGCCTCGTTCTTGGTCATCAGTGTATCAGGGTGTACTTTGTGACATGTGCTAGGTCGGGCTGCAACGCACCGCCAGCAGGCCACTTCACCATGCTTCAAATATGACAATTCGACCATGCACCAAAATATGACACTCCACCACCAGCCTCGGCCAAGTCGACAGCTAAACTCGACCTTCCCTATTCAAGTCGTCCGACGGTTCTAGACATGTTCGCATGTTCGAGTGTTCGCATGATGGCGTGTGTTCTGCATGATGGTTCCTCATCGGCCCCCAAATTACTTCACCAACATGTAATGCCGCACGTGAATAATAACTGCCGCCAACGGTCGGGACCGTATGCGGCCACAAACGCTGGTCTCGTCGTGGCCCGCCCGTCTCACACCTGCAGACGCCTAGTTTTTTCTGGTTTCCGATCTTGAGATGCAAGTGCGGCTGGCAGCATGAACCCCTTCGCAAACAGAAGAAAGAACACGAGAGACAATTTTGGCAAGCTCATCAAACTCATGGGCAAACTTGGGCGGCTATGGAGATTGCATATTGTGCGGCTGTTGGGTTTTGAGTGGTAGGACGGTAGACGCCCTGCGTAACCGCAAGCGCCCGAGCGGCTACAGAGATGCGCAAAGCCACGGGACGATCACACAGCTTTGACAGTCAGCGGGACGACAGTGAGGCTGTGCTCACGAATAGCATCATCGGCCAGCACAATTGTTTCCTCGATGCTCTCATGCAGGTTGCATCGCATGATGATTAGTGTTGATCGCGGGCGGTCTGGCGGTAACTATGATCCTCGTCCAGCTGAGCAATATCATGGCTGCATGGCCGTCACTATAAAAGGGGTCCGTGCTTAGCGGGGGTTTATGCTCATCAATGTTCACAAGCCGAGAAATTGATTAAGCGCGCAATGATGGTTGCAACATAGTCAGAATTGCGGCTGTGCAGTTTTCCTCCAGATGGTTCTCCCAAAGTCCCATTGGACTCGACTGGCGCCAGTCTGAAAAAGATGCGCTGCGGGAGATGAGCGAGCCGCGTCTGCGGTAGAGTGCAAAACCCACCCGTGATCTGATAATTTCTTTTTCGAGACCTTTCTTGATATGAGCATCCACATGTCCAAGTTGACAAGGCGCCTATCGACACGGGCTCATACGTACCAAGAGATGTCTCGCCCTGTAACGTTGCCTTGTGCGAAGCTGCAGCGCAGAGGCCCGTCCGATGACCGAGGCCCGCGCGGCCAAGCTCGAGACTCCAGGCAGTTCCAGGCTCAACAGATGGAGTCATCTCAAAAGTCAACAAGGCAATCCCCGTCAAACCCATCTTCTCTTGAAAGTGCACGCGCCTCTTTCTGGCCTTCTTGTTCTTTTCGATCAGGATCAGGAGCCTTCGAAGATCGACCCGGCGCGCCGGGAGTCACATCACATCACATCAGCGGGACGAAGCGAGACAGATTTGACAAGCGAAACAAACACTGGAGCCCCCCACCCTGCCTACCACCAAATCCTCGCGAAACAAACTCGCGCAACCCATGTCCCCACCTCGCTGATTCGTCGCCCAGCACGCGCTCTCTCCCTCTTCCGATTCCGTGGCCCGGGTGCGCGTCAGTGGAACGACGGACACACCACCCTCCGGCACGGAGACCCGACTTGCATCTGTATCCCGTACTGGCAGCCCTTTCCAAGAAATGCGGCTTTTATGCATTGCAACGGCGCCGTCGTAGTCTCACACACACACACAAACCTTCCCGCGATGACTCTTATTTTTTGACTTTGGGAGGATTCGGGAGTTCGATTATTCGCCTCTCCCAGCCATCGCCATTTTCCTGTTGGACCGCCGCTCCAAATTCCATCATGGGAATTCCTGTCCGCTCTTGTGGCGATTTGATTTGCAAGCTGTTGTTCTGTCCACAACCGGCATGGCGTCCCAGCCGGATCTCCATACATCTGCATCTAAAGTGTCCACATTTTTCCTTTTCCATGAACCACCACCCTTGTCACTTCATCGCATTCCCTCCCGATTCCAAAAGGACACCTCACCGCCAGCCAGGCGAAGCATCGGGGGTGTGTTGCATCGCGAGATCAAGAAATCCCCACCCCCTCCCCCCCCCGTCGCCCCACACATGTCATGAACGTGTGAGTCACCGCTCGCTAGCCAACCACTGGCCTGCGAAGCCAGCGAACATGAAACATATTCGACCTGAAACAAAGAGTGGGTCCCGACATAAGGCTGGCGAAGGGTAAGGAGGGGGGTCCGGTTAGTGTGAGGGTGTGGCGCTGTCCGCCCCGGGCCCGACGGCGCGGTCGCGGCCAAGAGCCATCGCCAAAAGACGACTGACTCCACCTGGTTGCGTCTCCGGCGGTCAACGGATTAAATGCGCTCGAGCTTCAAGAAACTGCATCATCGAGGCGTAACAAAAAAAAAAGGCCTGCAAGTCAATATTGCAATATAATGCTGCGGAGAACGACCTTTCCCCCCTCCTCGCCTCTGCATGGACATGATTAGTGGAGATTTGCTGCTCAGATTCGATTTTTCTCTGATCCATCGTTCGGTCCTCTCTCTTTTACCCCTCCTGCAACGTTCGATCGTGTTCTTCTGCACGAGGGTGGATATTCCTTCATGCCCAGCTGCAAGTTGGAAATTGGGATCGCAGCAGGGGGGCTACGACATACGAAGCCATCACCGCAGCACCGCCGACCGCTCTTTCGCACCCTTCGTTGTTCCCCGCCCGACGCCGGTACCCGAGCGAAGTTTGGGAAAGGGTTGTTGTAGATCGTCCCGGGGGGATGGCAGAGACTTTCTGGAAGTTCTTGCTTTGCTCCGTATTGCAAAATTCCATCAAGCTTCGACCCCTAGCCCCGTCTCTCAAGTTGGACATTTGTTTCAGGTGGCTCTGTCCTCTCCGAGTAACATGGCAGTGACTCATCTCGTAAGTGTATGTTTGTGGTTGTGTGTGGCTTAATGTCACCATCCATCTTGTCACAAGCTTTTAGCCCATGCTCAACGTGTGTCTTCCATGAAAACATGCGACCAGTCGGCATCTGATGTCTGTTCGATCGTTGTGGCCTCTCGTCCAGTCGATCTCTGAGCCTCATCTGCCCATACGGTTTTCGGCATGGTGTGCCACTCTCTTGGGACGCCATCCTATTCTCTTGTTGCTCGTTGCTTGGAACTGGGCAACCTACATGATGACATCTGACATCAACCAAAGAGCTTCCCGTTCCATCCCGTTCCGTTCTCTGTGGTTGGCGGTGGCGTGTATGGGATGAATTATGCTGCAGTAGAACGGAGTTGCGCCGTCATCCTGTCCAAGAGGCTCAACATCAAAAAGCTGTGTTGTGTGAGTCCACAGCGTTGTACTGAACTTGTTGTGTTGAACAAAAGGGTATCCATTGGGCAAAGCATTACGCGACACAACCGAGAAAAAAAAGCGTGCCGCCGCCAAATCTATCGTCGCTCGTGAAAATCTACACGCGTACTCGCGACGCCCCATCCCCTCCCACAGTATTACAAGCAATCTATGCCGCCTTCTTTGCTATGCACAACAACCATACCAAATCCCAAATTCCGCCACGCATTTATGTCGTAGATCCCAATGTGCTTTTGGGACAGGTTATCCATGTCACGTTGCCTGTCCGCTTGCACCGCCCCCTTCATCCCCATCAGACACGTCTTCCCCGCGTTGTTGTAATCGTGGTTGCTGCAGCCCTGGTAGTTGTTTAGTCGAAAGTCCGTTGGCAGCCTGGACCGCCGGCGCCCCAGCAGCTGCTTTGTCCTCAATGATCTCCTTGGGCGGCGGCGGCGCTTTGGCCGAGGCTGTGCTGACAGGAAGATCGGCATCGCTGTCGCCCTCCCGGTTGGCTGCCACCATCTCTAGCCCAGCCAATGCGATCGGCGGACCTGGTATCGAGAAGGTGGCGACAGTCTCCTCACCAACACCAGGGGTAGCGTGCTCGTGTGTTGCACCGCCAAGCGGCTCCTTCAGCTTTCGTAGTGCCCGCTGAAAGCCCGCCAGCCTCATCTTTTCCACAACCACCATGCTTCTGGCCAGCTCTCGGATTGCTTTGCGGCCCATGCGCTCGTGCATGTCCTGCCACCCTGCCAGCTCCATGGCCACCGTCTGCTGTGTGTAGCGCAGTTCGCGCGACAGATTATTGACTTCCTCTTGGCCGGCGCGCATCCTCTCCTCGCGCTCCTCATTAAGGCGTTGTCGAGTATCGTCAAGGAGACCCAACGGCCATCGCGTTGAGCGGGAAAGAGAGGAGTGGTTGCGTTCCACTGTCCGCTTAGAAGTGTTGATTTGGTTGATGAGCCTTGGCGGTCGAGTGAGTGCTGTCAAGGTGGCGTCGATTGTAGACTGCAAGGCCAAAAGTGACGAGTGAAATGTGGCATATGGGTTTGATGTTGTTGGGGATAATGCTCGCACGTAGGCTTCCAGAGCATTCAAATGGGTCGGTGGCAAGAATGGCAACGTGGACACAGCACGGTGTAGGATCACCGAGGCGTCGTAGAGATCTAGCGCACAATGTCAGCACCAATTCTCTAGTTACGTACAGACTTTGTCCGCAGACTTACCAAAGGCAGCATTGCCCACGGCATTCGTCCGCCGCGCAACACTCTTCGTTGAGTGATTGACGCCACGGACGTTCTCGCGGGCATGGTCGACAAACTGCTCGACCTCGCGAATATCCTCCAGCGGCTCATACTCTTCGCGGACCTTCTCGGCGCGCGCCTCAGCCTTAAGCTTGCTGCGTTCTTCCATCATGTTTGCTTGAAGATCCGGAACCAAGAAGAACTCCCACAGCATCTCGTGGGTCGCAAACGTCGGGTGGGTCAACAGAATCCGCAGGAACCAGTCCATTCTTATCTGGAGGTCCTTCAGAACGGCTCTGCTAGGCTTGACCGGTATTTGGAATGGGGACCGTAAGGTGGCCAAGGAAGGCACCCAGGAGGCTGGATTCTCCAACGCCAGAAGCTTCGCGAGGTGCTCAAAGTCAGTCAACGAGCGCCGGCAAGTCGTGACCGCATAGCTATGCTTGTCCACCGGTGCACCCGACTTCAGTACAAAGCGGACACTGGCGTCCTCAACAAAATATGACCGCACCACCGCCGTAGTTCGCGAGTCGTTTCCAGGCGGAGATCCAAACAAAACGAGATCGTCAATCTTATTGCGAACATCGTCATCTTTTGCAAGGTCCACGGCTGTCAACCCGCGGAGCTCTTTGGCCGCAACGTCAACTCGCGCATCAGCAAAGAACGCGCGAACCACTTCAAAGCGACCGTACTTGCTAGCCACCATCAACGGCGTGAATTTGCGATCGTTGGTCGCGTTGACGTCGGCGTCGCACTGCTGCAGTATCTTCAGGCAAAGCTGTGGATCGTTGACAATGTGGAGTAGCGTGTTACCTTTGGCGTCAATGTGATCGTCTAGGTGTAATGGTTGACCGTCGCGTTGGTACTCTGTTGCCATCGCCAGTGCCTGCTGAACCATGTTGTGATACAGCGTATGGTCGTAAGAGCGGCATATAGCGAATAGGGGTGTCTGGCCAATCTTGTCTCGCAACGTCCAAGGCATCAGCCTGCCGTACTCGTTTATCAAGAAGGGCGCATGAAACATATAGTGGGCCACACTACGACCCCATACATCCTGCTTCGCGAAGTACGCCTTCTTCCGCTCTTCTGTGACTGTAGGCTCGCCGTTGATAAAGCCCAGGAAAATCCTAATCATGAGTTCACTCCCAAGCTGGACTGCCGCGCTCAGGAGCGTAGTTCCCTGATTGTTGCTGTCCTCGAGCACGACATCCACGGGATAGTACGACTTCAGGCCTAGGAGATAGTCCAGAACATCTGGTCTGTCATTCTGCACCGCCATCATCAGAACCGATTCACCGAAGGCGTCTTGTGTCTGGGACAGACGCTCAATGGAAGTATCACCCTCGATACCGCTGCCAATCGACCCGATGCTTGCGGCTCGAGAGTGGAACGAAATCTCCGATCCGCTGGACATACTTCGCACATCCATGGCCACCCTCTTGACCCGCTTCACCAAGGGGAACGGGAAGTCGTCGGTGCTCTCATCATCTGTTTTGTTGAAGGGAAAGACATGGCTGAGATCAGAACCCATCGAGAACCGCTCAGATGAGGTAAACGCGACAGAAGACCTTGTCGAAGATCCATGCGGGATGCTCCAGTCACTGCTGCTGGTCGACGGACGCCGACTCGATCTAGCAGAAAACGCAGCAACCGCTTCATCATCCACAGCGTCATCCACAGCATTCCCACTTGGTTCCATGATCTTCTGTAGTGTCTCCAGGTCGCCTTTCGCTGTAGCATCCCACAGCAGCTTGTTGCGCCGACTAGCTCTGCGAAGCCCGGCTGAGTCACGGTCCAAGTACATCAGAACGGCCTCAAATGTACTTAGTGCATATCCCATCTCGCCGCTGTCAACATCGTCCACGAAAATGAAGTGGCGCATATATAAGAAGCGCGCCTGGAGATGCTTGATCTGTGCCCTGATCACCACGAAAAGTAGTAGCGAGACCAGAGTGTCGGCGTTTATGGTGAGGATGGCCTTTTCCTTGGGTGCCTCAAGCACTGCTTGACCATTCAGGGCTGGACCCACATCGCCGAGCTGGGTGACCGATTTCATTGTTGATAATAGAATGTCCATCATTTCTTGAGGACTCCCAGCATTTGTGATCTTCTTGAACTCATCGACAGCCCGCGTCAGCCTGGAAATGAGCTCCTGCTTGCCTCTGTGACCACCTTCGATCACAATTCCCAGTTGCGACACGTCCACAAAATCCATCTGCCGTATCTTGGCCTCCAGTTCCAGGTCTTCGGGTCGTTTCAGTGCTGCCAATCGAGGGAAGAGCATCGTATGAACGTTCTCCGTGACGTAGCGCTCAATCAATCGCTCCACGACTGGACCTGTCAGTTCTGTCGTTGCCCCCAGCAGAGACAGCTGCTGTTTATCCACGCTTTGAAACAGATCGATGGCGTTTGTCACGGCGGTCTCAAGTGAGACTCTGAGTATCTCTTCGTCATCTTCTGCGTAAAAAGGTTCCGCTGGGTGTCCCTCCGAGCTTGATCCGTTCGGGGAGCCTTGGAGCTGCGACATGCTATTTGACCTCGCTTTCTTCGTGGCCGCAGCGATCGGTCCATCTGGCATAGGATCTGGTATGCTGTTGGCCGAGGGAGGTGGTGGTAACGGCCGTTCTAAAACCATCGCAAACTCGCGAAACAGCTTCTCCAGGCCAGCCTGCATTTGCCTTGCAATTATGGGAAAGTGGTTGAGTAGGTCGTGGAAGCTCTTGATCTCTTTCTTCTTGGGCGCCGTGGCGGATTCGCTCGATTCGCCTTCGGGGGATGTGCCGTTCTGCTGTATTGTCATTGCTCTCCTCGTCCCCTCGACGATGACTGCTGGCGTGATCTTGATCTCCTCCCAAGATCCAACCAGTGGTCGTGATATATAGTAGATAAGCCATCCTCTGGGTTCGAGTGTATTGGAGTACCAAATTGCGTCGCCGAGTAGATTCGCCGAAGCCAAAGTCTTGAAGCCTGTTCCACCGCTGATGTCAGTTACTGTTGCCAAGGGGCGCATCGCATTCACAAAGCCCCTGGGAACAACCACCAACCTTTGTTGGTGTAGACCACATTGTCCTTGATGACCACGTTCCTGCCATTGACCGTATTATACTGCTTTGCCTTGCCCCTCATCTCGCGCAGATTTGGCGTTGAGTCCTTTCCTCCCGCTGCGGTGCCGGAACCCGCGCCTCCCGCGGCGGGCTTTGTTGGATCTGGTATGCGCAGGACATGGCTGGCTAGAAATTCTTCTGCTGAGACGGTCTCGGTGACGCTCGTGCCGGGGACGGCCTCAGCCTCGCGGGAGGACAGCAGTACATCGGTGGTGGGGACCAGCAGGATGTGGTGCTGAACCGGACTGCACTGCGAAGGGAGGGGGCTCTTGAAGAAGGCGGCGAGGAATGGGTTTAGGGGTTGCATTCATTCGACTGGTGACCCGCGACGGCTCCTGGGTCGCTTTCCTCTGTCATGTAGGTGTGTTCTTACAGGCGCGAGCGTCGGCACGCACAGGACACGGTGATGCGATGAGCGGTCCGGAAGGCTTGGCTGTTGGAGGGCCCGGATCTAGTCGTCGCTGATATGACGTGGAGTGGTGATCGGATCAGAAGGCGTTATAGACTGGCTGTCGGGCAGTATGTCGTAATTCGGAACAAAATGCAGCAGGAAATGGAAACAGTATCTGGTCTGACTGCAAAAAGAATGTCGTCTTCATCTACAAAGATTCAGGAGAGCGCAGCGCAAAGGTAGGATGCAGACCAGGGCCTTGTCTCTGCTTGGTTTAGCTGAGCTGAGCTCTTTCAGTGACTTCATCCTTCGCTGGGCTCCGCTGTAAGTCCGGACCACGGGGGTCCCTGCAGCAAAGCGGGCCGTCTCTTCCAAGTTCAGACTCAGTCGATGCTGGGAAGTAAGGCACCCAGGCTACTAGCGGAGTTCGGCAAGCTTACCCCGACTGAACTTCAACATTCTTCGACTTACTTTTAGAATTAAACGGCCTAGTGCCGATGCTTTTAATATTTATCGTAACCATCAAACGTCTCACCCAGCGGTTGGATGGCTTGGTCTGTGGCCATGTGATGTTAACTGTTGACGTGTCGACTTTTTCGTCACTGTTGACGAAGGGGTTATGAGCGAAGACACGGCACCGGGCATATTCTGCATATTCTTTCAACCGTCAAGCTCGAAGCCTTGGGCCGCATAAATGCCAGCTTCGTCCCAGGCTCGATCACCCGTTCAGTCTATCTTCCATCTCGACATTGTTCGTTCCTCATCACCGTCTCGAATATGAATCTTGGGTTTAAATATCTCCACCCACAATCACCTTCAATTGTCTTGCATTCCTGTCCTATACTGGCTGGTCCAGCTATCTCTTTCTTGTTCCCGAGGTCCACACGCACCAAAGTACCTACTTAGGTGCTTTTTTGATCTTTCATCATAGTACACGTTGAATTCCGACCAGGATTCGAGACCAGCAACCCTGCTTACAATGAATATCTTATCACAATTGTCAGAACTCATGTCCAAACACATTATCCAGACGCGACACTTGCGGTTATTGAGTAGGCATTATTTCGTTGCGAAAATGAGGAACCAGATGAGACGGGCGAATACAGGAGAACCCGAGCCAGAAGAACACGAATTTGTGCTGTCTAGTCAGTCTTGGATGGACAAGCAAGGCGACAAAGAAAGTTCAGGCAAAAGGAAGCATGCGGAAGTGGAAGAAGATGATGTCGACGATGCCGAGGAAGACAGACAGAAGCTGGCCCAGTTTCGACAGGAAAGGGCGAAGAGAAGGGCCGACAACAAGATTTAAAAGGCCGCTGATGCCCTCTTGAAAGCACAAAACGACAACGGGCAAGAGACAGAAAACGCAGACAATGCTATAGTTGCCAAGCTCCTGCAATCGCCATCTGTACCCAGGGCCAGCCAACTCCGACAACCCATTAATAAGAACGACGATTGAGCCCGGGTTATACCAGAAAGTCCGACCAGCAGGTGATCGAATCCGGATACTATACGCTCGAGTAATCAAGGGGAGGAGCTGAACCCTGGGCCACAACAGCGAAACAGCAGCCAAGCGGACGCACCTCAGCCCGGACAGAGCAACAATGCGAATACTGTTGAGAATCCCCCGGTTCTCCCGATTAGGAAACCACGATAGTTCCAATACGGCGGACGGAAATAATAGACGCCGTTATGGGTATTTGGACCTCCGAGGACGGCCTCTTCAGATAAGAGAAATCGGATATTCCGGCTATGTCTCTCGAGAAATTGCTTTTAGTGAGGATCATATGGGCTATATATATTAAGGCGATTCTGCGAGAAATAACTGTTAATCTTTTAGATCTATATATAAATTTAACATCCTTTTAATTCTTTATTTATTTCAATATATTATTAATATAATTCATTAGCTAGAATATATTTATTACTATACTTTGTATTCTTTTAAAAATTATATAACGTTTATTAAATAAAGTTATTATTAGCTTTATTGCTATTATATAATATTTATCAATCTTTCTATATACTATCTACAGATAAGAATATACTTAAACTATTTAGAATTATAAAATCTTTATCTCGAGCTTTTAATTAAAGTGGTTTTGCAGCTTTAGCGTTAAACGCTAAAAGCGAAGCGGATGAGCTCGGCGAGATTATTAACGATTTCAAAAAGCTCGTTAAAATTCGTAAAGATTTTATTATTAGCTTATTATAAATTAACTTCGGCTTATATTTAAAAAAGTTGGATATTAAAAAAATAAAATATCTTTATAATGGCGAGGTTATAAAGTTTTATAACAACTATTAAAGAAATTCTATATATATATATATATATATAGCTTAGATATTATAGCGGTGAAGTTGGGAATAGCTTTAATTATATAAGCGTATATAGATATATAAATAAGTGCGAAGTATTAAATATAGAACGCGTATATCGTATATTGTTATATAGCGATATCAAAAATAGAAGTTTCGCTTAGTAAAAGGGAGGTGTGCAATATTTTACGGCAATACGCTCTGCTCCACATAGTCGCAGGAGCGAGTTATATAGTCGCAGGAGCGCCTCCCCGATATCCCGGTCCGCACCTCTTTCTGGTGCCAAAAGGCCGGGAGCAGCGTTGGATGCGGGGAGGATGTTCTCTGGACAGGTTTTTCGTCAGCGTAACTACCTAGGTATGGCTGAACTTGACAATCGCCAGGGGCGTGCATGGTGCTCACTGTCAACAAGCTCGGCGCGGTCGGGTCGCTGGGAGGTCTTCGACATCCTTGACCATGCTGCCGTAGGTGCTATCACATGCTTCAAGTCTTGCTAAATTCTATAATAAATATGCCATATAGTGAAGAAACTCTTTATAGAGGCATGCTTGGAGACGTTTGGTATATGCAATTAAGTAATAGTCAATATAATTAGATTTAGTAGACCGTAGATCTATTTGTCTAATAGTCCCAGGCTGTTTTAGCCTACGCTACTGGACTTCCCAACACACAAAATGCTGTGAGGGGACTTCCATTTGCATGAAATGTTTCGTTTAGAAAAGACTTCAAATTCTTTACTTCAAATGGGCTATCCCATACATGGTTTATGCATTGCTCTACTGCCTCCCCTGAGTTGCTTTATGGGCTATCATAATACCGTGCTTTATGCAAAAGGCTGTTGAAAGAAAGTATACGATGCCAGAACAGAAATGAAATAGAGTCCCAAGCTTTGCCAGCAACACAGTGATATCATGAAGGAAAATAACGCTCCTGCCCGTAACTCCAGCAGACTTCAGAGATGCCTCACTCCTCCGTTGTCGTGTCATATCTCGCCTTCAGCGGCAAGAGCGAACAAATCATAGTAAACAAAAACCAACCAGCTAGCATGGCACCATGGCCTCTCGGATGTTGTCACAAGACCATACCAAATACCATGAGCCATTGTTAGCGGTACACTCCTTCGTCATGCAGCTGATGCTCAGCGCAGCGATGAAAGTCCACTGTGTTCGCAGAACTTGGCCTGATGGACCAGACCGGGTTCGCCGAGCTCTGCAGCGTTGATGACCGGATCCGTAGTCGAAGGTCATGGCAAGTGGCAAACATCCACTTCGCCCAATACAGGAGCCCCAAGCGCGTGACTCCCTATCCAGGGCACATACTGTGAGTCTGTGCTTCACGAGCTCTGTCCTCTAGCTGCAGCTCTACCGTCGTCGAGTTTAACAACTGAAGCGGTGTCCTTTCTCGCAGGGAGTTCGACCAGTCTCGGCGCCTCGCTGGAACTTCGTAGCATCCTCGACCTCTCATCTGAAGAAGAATCGTCTTCTAGCAAATCGCCGCCCTGAGTATCATATTCCGGTGGCTCGATCCAGTCTCTTGGCACAATGCACGGCAGGGCCACCCCAATGCTTGCGGCCCTATTCAGCCAGCCAGGTCCATTCCTGCCCGTCAAGCGTTGGCATAGGTGTGATGTGAAGTGATTGCAGTTCTTCGTTAAGAGATTATAGGCGGTGCCCTGGAACTCGTTGGACACTTCGTGGATGATGGCGTCGATTTCGTTCTGGGGCGATAGCGTGAAGCCGTGTAGTATTTCGGTCTTGAAGGTGCCGCCCGGAGGGAGGGTCTTTGGTCTCGTCCAGTACACTCCCGTGACGCCGCGCTTGTCGTGGCCTCCATATGCGTATTCTCGACCATTAATCACGACACCGGTATGTAGGAGGGATGTCCCGATCGCCCATAGTATAGAGGAGAATCTGCCAGGCTGCTACACTGTTAGTTCCAGCCGCAGAGTCCACGCTTGACCGGCGGTGGGATTTACGCACTGGCAAAAGGTCGTAGACATGTATTATGATCTCAGTCTTCTGAAGAGACAATGTCGACCGGTGGGACCTAACCGACTTCGATGACTGCTTCTTAGGTGGCATCTTGGCGCGACTATTACTTGACATGCTCCAGGACTGCTTGGTAAGGTTGATAGAGGGGATAAAGTATATAAGAGATCGGAGAAAGCTAGAATCGTGGCGATTGTAAGGTAGAGGTCGGAGTCCGGGATTCACGGGGCCTCGTCACTTGCCGCGCGTGAGGTAGCAGATGGGGTGAGCTGTGAACGAAGACAGAAAGAGGTCGTCAAAGTTCTTCCAAGGCGGGCAGGATAGGAAGAGGCCGTCAGGTGAAACGGGCCTGGGTCCCCTCAGTTCGAAACGCGTGACTAGATATGCGGCCGCGGTCATTGGGGTCGAACCAACAGCGAAGACAGTAGTAAGCGCAAGGGGGCGAAGAGGGCAAAAGGTGATAGAAGAGGTTGTGATGATTACTTGCGCCAAAATGCGCATACGAGGCTTTCCTCATCCGTCATCTCGCCCTAGATTCGGTTCATCTGCAATGATCCTTGTACAATCAAGTCGCGATGATTGCGGGGAAACCCCGACGACAAGAATGAGGTACCATGCGCTCCGTAGTTGCCCCCTAGCGAGATATTCCTTGACGCAAAAGGAGAGGCACAGTACTGATGGTGTGATCTTATGGAAATGTCTGAAATTCTGAAAACGAGAAAGGCTCTATCAAGATCTTCAAAGCATCTGCCATCTGAAAGTCTCCCCGCTCCAGGGTCCACCTCGAAGTGAGATCCCGAGGTGCTGGTACCCGCGCAATGTCTGAGATCGCTGATCCCTGTACGACTGGGTGCTTAGGTAACCTGAGGCCCGTGCCTACCCGGTCAACACGCCTTCGTCCCTTTGCCCCACGAAGCTGCGTAAAAAAACGAGAGCTAGCTTTTTCCAAAACAACCTTCCCCTCCATCTCTCTCTCTCTCTCTTTCTCTCGTTTCTCTCGCGCGATCCTCGCCCTTTGCGACGAGGACCCGACAAAGACACTGACCATTCTATCAAGACTCGCGATTGACCATTTGCAGTCTAGGTAATCTGACGTCGGGGCTGGAAACAGCCCGCCTAGGCCGCGACCATTTCTCGACTGCTGCGACCCCTCTCTTTCACTTCTTCCCTCCACGCTTTCCCTCCACCTGCAGCTAGCTCTGCTTTTCTACCTCAATCCGTGCTTAATTGCACGGCCACAATCACCTTCGTCTTCTCCTCTTGTCGTCCTTACTCCAAAAAGAAGATGGCGCCCAAGAAGGCAGTCAAGGAGGAGAAGATCCTCCTGGGCCGTCCTGGCAACAGCTTGAAGAGTGGAATTGTGAGCTCTTGAAAATCCCTTCCCATTACCGACTGCACGCGTCTACAGGCCTTCCTCTGACTCTCATTCAGGTCGGCCTTGCAAACGTCGGAAAGTCCACCCTCTTCCAGGCCATCACCAAGTGCCACCTTGGCAACCCCGCCAACTTCCCATATGCCACCATCGACCCCGAGGAGGCTCGCGTCATCGTTCCCGATGATCGCTACGACTGGCTTTGCGAGAAATACAAGCCCAAGTCCCGTGTGCCCGCAAACCTGACAGTCTACGATATTGCCGGTCTGACCCGCGGTGCATCAACTGGTGCCGGTCTGGGTAACGCGTTCTTGTCTCACATTCGCGCTGTAGACGCCGTCTTCCAGGTCGTCCGTTGCTTCGACGATGCAGAGATCATCCACGTCGAGGGTGACGTCAACCCTACTCGTGACTTGGACATTATCGCCGAGGAGTTGAGGCTCAAGGACATTGAGTTCGTTGAGAAGGCCCTCGAGGCCCAGAAGAAGAAGACCCGCCCAGGCGGCAACAGCCTGGAGCAGAAGAACATGAGAGATGAGCTGGCCGTAATTGAGAAGATCTACGAGTGGCTGAAGAGCGGCAAGGATGTCCGTCACGGCAACTGGGGTCCCAAGGAGGTATGATTCAACTTCCAGTTTTCGTCCCTTCACATACTTCCCTTCCTCAACATGATGACAAAGGGCCATAGCGCCCGATATAATCCCAGCTCGTTGAATGCCTCAAAATTAACGCAGAGTGCATACTGAGATAAAAATAACCCTGATCTTGAGAACGCTTCCATCACCTGTCTACACGAACTATTAGTGGCAGAAAGCTAACATTCTACAGGTCGAGGTTATCAACCCTCTGTTCCTCCTCTCTGCCAAGCCCGTCGTCTTCCTGGTCAATCTCTCTGAGAAGGACTACATCCGCAAGAAGAACAAGCACTTGCCTGCTGTTGCCGAGTGGATCAAGACCAACTCACCAGGTGACCCTATCATTCCCGTCTCAGTGTCTTTCGAAGAGCGTCTGTCTGCGTTCGAGACCGATGAGGAGGTGAAGGAGGAGTGCAAGAAGATCGGTGCCGACTCTGCTCTGCCCAAGGTCATCGTCCAGATGCGCAAGGTCCTGAACCTTGGCAGCTTCTTCACAACCGGTACCGATGAGGTCAGGCAATGGACCATTCGCAATGGCACCAAGGCTCCCCAGGCTGCCGGTGTTATTCACAACGACTTCGAGAAGACCTTCATCCAGGCTCTCGTCTACAACTTTGATGTACTGAAAGAGCTTGGTGACGAGGCAGAGGTGAAGGCCAAGGGTAAGGTGATGACAAAGGGCAAGGACTATGTTGTCCAGGACGGCGACATCATCCTCATCAAGGCAGGCGCTGCCAAGGCATAGTGGCCAGCCTTTCAACGACAAGATTCGTTGGAGGAACGGGAACGTCATGCTAGATTTATGAGGGGACCTGATAGACGGACCGTCCCGGAGGCAAGGATCAAGTCATTGACCAAGGGATTGCGCGATGGATTGAAAGCGCTGCGCAAGAGGAGGATGCAAGAGCAGCCCTCAGCTGTGCAAAAGAGAACGAGTCCATAGTGGCACCAAGAATCAAGTCCATAGCGACAGACTGAAATCAAAGAGCATTTCAGACAGCCAAGACTTGAGCATCACCTGGGAAGATTGATGGGACTCGTACAGCGAGTTTAAAGCGTTGTGACGTGTGGCTCTGTATGAGCTATATGATCCTGACTTCTAGCATAGCCATGTGATTCATGGAGACAAGTAGCAACAGCACGCATGCCCGCTACAGTTGTACTCAATCCTATGTCACTCCCCCGCCGTATTGCGCCAATGCGCCATCCTCTCCGCCTCAAGCTTCACCCGCACCTCCTTCGCTTCCTCCAAACTCATCGTACTCAGGCTAAGCTCTCGACGCACCATATCAAGCAGCTCACTCTGAAGCCTCGCTCCCTCCTCCTCCTCCCTCCCCACAGCTCGCGGCAGCACCACGCCCTTCTCCCGCAGCAACAGCGCCACGTCCACAGGAAGCCGTCGCATCACCCGCTCGGCGTCAGCGCCGAGCACGACCTCGGTCCACCGGTCTTGCTGCTGCGGCGCCACGTTGGCGGTGGACACGATGCGCAGGTGAGGGTCGACAAGGTATAGCGCAAAAAAGCGGGCGCGGCCGGGCTGCTTGGGGTTGATGAGGTGGGAGGCGGAGGAGACGCGGTGCTGGAAGACGTTGGGGAAGGCGAGGAGGCGGCCGGGACGGAGGGCAACGCTGCCGTAGGATTGGGTGCGGGAGTTGTGGGAGAGGCTGGTGCCGTAGTTGCATTTTAACCAGTGATGGGAGGCATCCTGGGTGGCTTCTTCCTGAGGCTCGTTGTGGTTGGAGGTTGTTTGCATCCGGAAGGAGAGACTGCTGTCTGTGATGTTTTCGCTGTCGAGGTGGTAGAGCGCTGTGGCGCAGATCCGTTCATTCATGAGACCTGCGATATGACAGTGCCCTGCGGGAGACTCGGATTTGTCAGGTGTAAGCTCGATCGAGGCCATCTTGACGATGACCTGAAGTCCAGAGCCTTTGGACTTCTTCCGCAGTCCTCCCATGACCGCCCTGGCAGCCGCATGATGGGGATTGGACCTGAACCTACGCTGATGGGGCTCTAGGTCTTCTATGATTTTGTAGGGGTCGTACTCGATCTTCTCGAATGGCCGCGGCTCTCGAAAGACTGGTGTTCGGAGAATCCTCCACTTCTGTTCCGCTTCGTCTTCGAGCCAGTGCCATCGGCCATGCTTGGCAAGATCAACGTCGATATCGACCAGTTCTGGCGCGTCAGCTGTAGGCGGACACCAATTACTTGCGATTCCGTCGTCAGCGTCGGAGGGAATGGGGAATCACGATCTTCGACGACCTGGGCCGTAGTGGACACCAAATTTGTACTCCAACAAGCACTTGAACCTCGGTCGTCAGTGGATCTGGTCACCTTGATGAGATGTAGAAGACATCTAATTTTCAGAGCGTCTTTGCTTCCAGAACACCTTGAGCATCGCTCGATGGAGAATGAGCGGGTATAGAAGCACAACTCACCTGGTCCCAAGCCCACAGCACTGTCTCAATCAGCTTCTCGATGGTCGCGTAGATCCCATGATACTTCACAGGATTCATGTTATTTATATAACTCGTCAACTTGACACTGCCATCCTCCTGGAACGAGACGTTCGACGGGAGCCACTGGTACGAGCTGGACCCCGACGAGGCAGGCACATCGTAATCCCCAATGTTTGCGCTTGCTGCGGCTTGTTCAACGGGCTCCTGAGCTGGAAGAGTCTCGCCCTTGCCCGCCCATTTGTCAACGGCATCTACGACAGTGACCAGCTCATCTTTCAAGACCTTGCTGCGGCCGTAAATGAGCGAGAACATGGACGGGTCAACAAGATTGCGTACTGTATCACCAGTGTTGGGTTGCCAGTCCGAATTGCCAGCTTGGTCGGCCTGGAGTCGTCCAAAGGCTTCCTCCAATGCGCCGCGCAGCTCAGCCGGGACCAAAGTATCGGATTTGACCACACTTGCAGAGGCATCGAGCGTAGGCACAAAGTCCCGTCTTTTCGAAGTGGGCGGCCTTGCCGCGTAGCTCCTCGATGCACTACAAGGCTGTCAGTGCAGCCCTCCTACTCTTATAAAGATTCACATTTGTGCATAGGTGCTCATTGGAAAGCGCACCTACGTAGTCAAAGGCGCGGTCACTCATGACCCCCACAATCTTCTGCGGCGCTTCCTCAACAAATCCATGCGCTGTCACCCGTCTTCTATTCTAAGCCCACTCGCTGTCCGGCGCAGCAGCAATATTCATCCACTCATCGTCCGGAACGGCCACCGCTTCCGCCCTCCACTGGGAAACGGCACTATCATCAGATACCTTGTGGTGCCAGTCCGGCTCGTCGGTCAGCTTGTCCATTACATTCATCATGGCCACCTCGCGAACAGGAAGAAGGACTGAATTTGAGCCTCCGACGTTAGGATGGCTGCCGATGGGAAAGGTGGGCGGAGGGTGCTGCGTGAAACGAGAGAGTGTGCGTCTGCCCTGTGCTAGCCTGGCTCCTTGGGGCCAGTATCGGAGAGGGAGGCCTAGACCTGGGTAGTTGTGAGAGGCCGGAGTCGTCATGTTGCTGCTAGGTGTAGTGTGGTGGGAGGCGTCTTGTCCGAGAGCGGTCGCTTCGTACCTAGGTAAGTAGGTAGGTACAGACTGTGTGTGGCCGAGCTCGTGCGAGACGATGGACGCACAGTGCCTTTTATAGAGTGATCTATTATCTACCTGGCAAGTGATACGGTTGTCCATTTTCAAAGAAGGAGGCCGGGCCGCCTGGCTGCCATCATATCCCAGATGCGTCGGCCACCGTTCACCAGAGCTTCGAAAACTGGGGACAATGGGACCTTGGGAACATCCAGTCCTGTACTAGCAAGCTCTCAGGCAACAGCGCCTATACAGCTTTCACCGCACATGTAAGATGACCAGGAGAAAATATCCGGGACATGGCTGCCTGGGGCTTCAAGCGGCTCAAGAGTGTATTGTGGTAGACAGGGATATCATACCGCCTTCCAAATTCGGATAGCTGGCTCAGGGATCTTCTGCAAGTCGGCTTTCCGATTGATCAATTCTGAATCCGTCTAGCCCGCGAAGAGAACGACCAGAGAGGGAGGTGGCATCTATTTTGGAAGAAAGAAAAAGAGAGGCTAGACGGCCTAAGCACTATTAGTATTCGCTCACTTGTCCTCCTTCTTCTGCTTCCGCGGCATGTCGTTTGCCCGGTCTTCATCGTTGAGGTCGGCCGCTCTTTCCTCAGTTCGTTGCCACAGGCTTTCTCCAGTTTCGAGGACAATTCTTCCTCCTACGTCAAGCTTGGAAAGCAGCTATTCACCGTTGCTGTCAACGTCTTTGAGGTCATCGTATGTGAAGCTCTCTATCTCTGTTCCCGCTCTCTGCGCATCCATTGGCCCATGAAACAGGTGACGGGCGATCTTGCCTCTGCTCATTCCATAAGAGCTTCTGAAACTAAGCTGCTTGGGCCGAGTTTCTGCCCCTCCATAGCTCCGCAACAACGTATGCGCTGTGCACGACCCCGCGGTACAGACAAGCTGACTTGTGACTTTGATATAACAGCTTCTCCTCCCCAACTCTGAACAAGCGCCTCTACTCTGTCATCAGCTCTACTGCCGCACGCTCCCTTGAGGCCAATCGCAGTAGAAGAACAACCCTCACCAACAAAGCATTCGTTCGACACTGCTCCTGCCGAAGAAACAACATGTGTAGACACGCCGGCGCCACCGAGTCCTCTAGCTCGACCAATGTCGCTGGCAGGGTGCTACTCCCTACCAACGTTGTTCCCAGGCACTACGACTTGACTCTCGAGCCCGACCTGACCAAGTTCACCTTCGAGGGTACCGTCATCGTTCACCTCGACGTTGCTGAGGACTCAAAGTCCATCTCTTTGCACACCCGCGAGCTTGACCTTCACTCTGCTAAGATCTCCACCGAAGGCAAGGTTGTCAGGTATGCGCCATAGCTTTCCAGCCTCCAGTGTTGCACCTTTGCCCCGTGTATCCTATACTGATCATCCTCTGCTAGCGACTCGCCCACCATTTCCTACGATGAGCAGACCGAAGTCTCAAAGCTCGACTTTTCCGATGTCATCCCCAAGGGCAGCAAGGCACAGCTAGAAATCAAGTTTACTGGTCAGCTGAACGACAAGATGGCTGGTTTCTACCGGTCTACCTACAAGAAGGAGGATGGCACCGAGGGCATACTGGCCACCAGTCAGATGGAGCCCACCGACGCCCGGAGGGCTTTCCCCTGCTTCGACGAGCCCTCCCTCAAGGCCACGTACACTGTGACTCTGGTTGCCGACAAGAACTTGACCTGTCTCAGCAACATGGACGTGGCTTCCGAGACGGACGTTCAGTCTGCCCTCACTGGCTCAACCAAGAAAGCTGTCAAGTTCAACAAGTCGCCCCTCATGTCCACGTACCTTGTTGCCTTCATCGTCGGCGAGCTCAACTACATCGAGACGAAGTCATTCCGTGTCCCCGTGCGCGTCTATGCTCCACCAGGCCAGGACATCGAGCACGGTCGCTTCTCACTTGATCTCGCTGCCAAGACACTCGCCTTTTACGAGAAAGTCTTCGGCATTGAGTTCCCTCTGCCAAAGATGGACCAGGTTGCGATTCCCGATTTCGCTGCAGGTGCTATGGAGAACTGGGGTCTTGTTACGTACCGTGTCGTTGATCTGCTCTTCGACGAGAAGGCCAGTGGTGCTGCGACCAAGGAGCGTGTGGCCGAGGTTGTGCAGCACGAGTTGGCCCACCAGTGGTTCGGCAACCTCGTCACCATGGATTGGTGGGAGGGTCTATGGCTGAATGAGTACGTATTTCCTCGTGGTCCTAGTGCTACAAGATCCATATCATCGGAGCATCAACGCACACTTTCTTCAGATTCAGATTGCACGAATGCAGGCAGCGCGCAGATTTCTAACGCATAATAGGGGATTCGCTACTTGGGCTTCATGGTACTCGTGCAACGCTTTCTACCCTGAGTGGAATGTGTGGCAGACATTCGTCACCGACACACTTCAGGGCGCTCTATCTCTTGATTCTTTGCGCAGCAGTCACCCCATTGAGGTACCTGTCAAGAAGGCCGACGAGATCAACCAAATTTTCGACGCTATTTCCTACTCCAAGGGTTCGTGTGTTCTTCGCATGATCTCAACTTACCTCGGCGAGGACGTGTTCCTCGAGGGCGTGAGACGTTATTTGAAGAAGCACGCCTATGGCAACACACAGACGGGCGATCTCTGGGCATCCCTGGCGGAGGCCAGTGGCAAGGAGGTGGAGGAAGTTATGGCTTCTTGGACTAAGGTATGCTATTTGGCACTGCTGTGACAAACTGAGATGTTTCTTGGGCAACATGATAAAGCACAGATTTGCTAACGTCAAGCAGGAGGTTGGTTACCCGGTCGTGACTGTCTCCGAGAGTGGTCCCGACACCATCCACGTGAAGCAAAACCGTTTCCTCCGCACCGGTGATGTCAAGCCTGAAGAGGACAAGGCCTTGTATCCCGTCCTTCTTGCCCTGCGCGGCAAGGACGGAATTGATAAGTCCTTAATTCTCGACAAGAGAGAGGCCGACTTCAAGGTTCCCAGCACCGACTTCTTCAAGATCAATGCCGACCACACCAGCCCTTACCGCACTTCATACGCTCCTGAGCGTCTTGAGAAGCTTGGCAAGGCTGCTAAGGATGGCCTGCTAACTGTTGAAGACCGTGCCGGTATGATTGCAGATGCAGGTGCTCTCGCGCAGTCTGGCTACCAGAAGACCTCAGGGCTCCTTAACCTCCTCAAGGGCTTCGATTCCGAGACGGAGTTCGTCGTCTGGAGCGAGATTCTGGCGCGTCTGGGCACCATTTCGTCCGCTTGGATCTTTGAGGACAAGGCTGTCAGAGAGGGACTGGAGACTTTCCAGCGGTCTCTCGTCAGTGACAAGGCACACAAGCAGGGATGGACCTTCTCAGACAAGGATGGACACATTGAGCAACAGTTCAAGGCGACCCTGTTCGGGACAGCAGGTCTTTGTGGTGATGAGAAAATCATCAGTGCATCGAAGGAGATGTTCGGCAAGTACATGGCCGGCGACAAGTCAGCCATCCACCCCAACATCCGTAGCAGCGTCTTTGCCATGGCTCTGAAATATGGTGGTGCCGAGGAGGTAAGTGACTTTTATATACGTGCGTTGGAAACTTGTCCCTAACATTTTGAGTAGTACGACAAGATTCTCAACTTCTACCGCAACTCAACCAACAGTGATGAGCGCAACACGGCACTGCGCTCTTTGGGACGCGCCAAGCAGCCAGAGTTGATCAAGCGGACCTTGGCCTTGCTCTTCAGTGGTGAGATCAAGGACCAGGACATTTACATGCCTGTATCTGGTCTGCGTACTCATCCTGAGGGTATCGAGGCTCTTTTCACATGGTACGTATACCTTGTTACATCTTGGTGCATGCTCGTTCCTATTGTGGGACATAATTTCTTGGAACACTCAACGGCCGCGACCCATAATACACGAACACCGTTATTAACACTGAAAACAGGATGGAAGAGAACTGGGATGAGCTGTACAAGCGCCTACCACCTGCTCTCTCGATGCTGGGCTCAATGGTCACTATCATGACCTCCACCTTCTCGAAGCCGGAGCAATTGGCCAAGGTAGAGGCGTTCTTCAAGGACAAGAACACGAACGGCTACGACCAGAGCTTGGCACAAAGCTTAGACAGTATCCGCTCCAAGATTGCCTGGCTCAACCGCGACAGCGGCGATGTGGAGGCGTGGCTCAAGGAGAATGTCTCCGGTGCGTAGAGCAACCATGAACGGGGAGACCCACGGACCTGCATCGTAAGGAGGGAAAAGAGAAGAGGCGGACACTGATACACACCATAGCATCAAAAATGTCTCGCGACTATCGGATTTGATGATCTCGATCCTCTACTACCAGTGAACGAGGAAAGAGAAAACCAGAGACAGCTGTTGAAAACGTGCTAATGCCCCTCGAGAATACATGATCTGTTCCGCCTACAGTTGATACTTACATATCCCAATATATCTCATTCATGTTACTTGGGTCTTCGACGCTCTGGGCTACTACACGTGCGACTTCTGCCAACGTGGCCGCGGCCGTCGACTACATCGTTCACATGTGCCTGAACCAGAACCCTTGCTCGACCTAGTCTCACAGACTCAAGTTGAAACTAAGTATCTCATGGGATGAAAGCCTGCAGCTTTGGAATCTGTCCGCACTTCTCTGACGGACAGTACCAAATCATTTGATCCAATTCCTATCTCGCCGGCGTCACTTCAACCTGACGTGTTCTCTAAGCTCAAGAACAGCCTTTGTTTCAAAGGTTTGCTCGTGGCGAAACAGCAGGATACACTTCAACGAAACAAATACGGTGCACCAGCCACAACAACATCTCAATTTTAAGCTTCTATCAGATCTTGATAGGATGAAGAAAATGAAAAGAACCCTACAGGCTCACCGACACACTGCCTTACTCCAGCTTCAACTGCTTCAACTCCTCAATCGTAGCCGTGAACCCCTTCAACTCCACCTCCAAATCCGCCAGCTTCTTCTGGTCCGCCTCCTGCGTCGCCACCGCCACCTTGGCAATATATTCCGCCCCACTGACCAACCTGCGCTGCTTCTCGGCCGCCTGGCGCGCCTTGTCCAGCTTCTTGCTCGCCTTGTCGATCTCGCCGTCCAAGTCCACCTTGCCGAGGACGTGCAGGAACACGGACGCCACCGAGCCGATCGGGTACGCCACGCAGCCGGCGGGCCGCGCGTCGTTGGGCCCCGCGATGGTGATGCTGCCGACACCCTTGCCGGACAGCGAGCGGATGCTGCCGACCTGTTCCTCGATGGTCTTGTGCGAGGCCGCGTCGAAGGCCTGGATGACGATCTCTGCTGGATCCTTGAGCATATACTCGGACGTCAGCGAGCGGATGCCGCCGGCGGCGCCGCGGACGAGCTCGTAGACCTGCTCCTCGGCGGGGTGCTCGAATTCGGGCTGGGGCAGCGGGTAGCGCGCCAGCATGACGGAGCGAGTCTTGTCTTCGGGGCGGCGGGGCAGGCGCTGCCAGAGCTCTTCGGTGACGAAGGGCATGAAGGGGTGCATGAGGAGGAGGGCGGCTTCGAGGGTAGTGTAGAGGGTTTGCAGCGCGGACTCGGCCTGCTCTTTGGTGCCGTCTTGGATGATGCCCTTGGAGTTCTCGATGTAGACGTCGCACAGGTTCTCAAGGATGTACTGATGGACGGTCTTGGCAGCCTTCATGAACTCGCGGCCTTCGAGCGCCTCGTTGGTCTCCTTGGTTGCCGTGTTCATCTTGCTCAGGATCCAGAGCTCGGCGAGGGACTCCTTGCCTTGCAGAGTCTTGGTCTTGGCCGGGACGAAGCCCTCCACGGACTCGATCTTGCCAATCACGTATTTTGAGGCTTGATAGATCTTGTTGGCAAACTTCCGGTAGCCGTGCATGACCTGCACGTCGAAGTTGATGTCACTGCCGCCAGTTGTGTAGGCTGCCAAGCAGAATCGGAGGGCATCGGTACCACATCTATCACAGGTCAGCCACGAATCGAGTCGTGCCAGAAAGGAGTTACATACTCTGGGATGCCCTTGGGGAATGCTGCCTTTTGGTAATCGGTGGCTTTCTTAACCTCGCCAGGAGCAAGGTTACCAGTGAGTAGCTTTGCATGAAGCTCGTCGAGCTGGATACCCTTGATAACATCCAGGGGATCGATGACATTGCCCAGACTCTTGCTCATCTTGCGACCATCACTGTCGCGGATCAGACTGTGACAGAAGACTTCTTTGAAAGGAACGTCTCCCGTCAATTTCTTGCCGAGCATGATCATACGTGCAACCCAGAACTACACCATGTCAGCATCTCGCCAGATTAGAGAATGTGCCAAGTAATGACTCACAAACAGAATGTCCCAACCAGTCTCAAGAATGGATGTTGGGTATAGCTTCTTGAAGTCTTGTGACTCGGTGTTTGGCCACCCCAGTGTCGAGAAGGGCCACAGACCACTGCTGAACCACGTATCTAGGACGTCGGGATCACGCTCCAGCGTGTAGGTCTTCCCAGCGAGAGCCTTCTTTGCCTTGGCCTCTGCCTCCTCTTGGGTTCGCCCGCTGAACCACCGGTCGTTGTTCGCGGTGTCCTGTTCTTCGCCCTCGACCTTGGCAAACCACACAGGGCACTGGTGGCCCCACCAAAGTTGTCTTGAAATGCACCAGTCTTGTGTGATTTCCATCCATCGGTAGAAACTCTTCTCGGCGCTCTCAGGCTTGATCTTGATCTCGCCATCCTGAACCACCTTCATGGCGTCGTCAGCCATCTCCCGCATTGCCATCCACCATTGAGGCTTCATCAGCGGCTCAATGACATCCTTGCTACGTTCAGACAGAGGCACTTTCATGGGATTGTCTTTCTTGTCGACGTAAAGTCCCTTGGCCTTCAGATCGTCTTGAACCTTGTACCGCACATCAAATCGCTTCTGGCCTGCGTAAGGTCCGGCATTCTCGTTCAGCAGACCGTCATCGGTGAATATGTTGATGAACTCCAGGTTGTGGTCCTTGCCGAGCTTAAAATCGTTAGGGTCGTGGCCAGGCGTCAGCTTCACAGCACCGGTACCGAATTCAATGTCGACATATTCATCCGCGATGATAGGCAGCCTCCGGCCCTCGATGAAGGGATGGGTTGCGAATTTGCCAATGTATTTTGTATACCGAGGGTCCTTGGGGTTGACAGCAATGCCAGTGTCTCCGAGCATGGTCTCAATACGGGTGGTGGCCACCTCGATTGTCTCGTCTGAGCCTTCGATTGGGTATTTGAAGTGCACAATGACACTGGACCCGCAAGGTTAGCATCCTTATCGGCTGGATTCATTTGAGCATCGACTTACCCGAACTCGACCTTTCTGTCGTAGCCCGGCACATCAAGAAGAGTCCTGCCGGTGAGCTCTTTCTGATCGACCTCCAGGTTGGACAGCGCGGTGGTTTGAGTGCAGTCCCAGTTCACCAGTCGATTTGCCCTGTAAATTGTTCCTTCTTCGTGCAGCTTCACGAAGCACTCAGCTACAGCAGCCGACAAGTTCTTGTCCATGGTGAATGCCTCGCGAGACCAGTCCACGGAAATACCCATCTTTCGCTCGGCGTTGTTGATCTTGTCATGGTACTCTTGCTTCCACTCCCAAACGCGCTCCAGGAACTTCTCCCGGCCAAGGTCGTGACGTGTCTTTTGCTCTCTCCTCCACAGCATCTTCTCCACGACACTCTGAGTTGCAATTCCAGCGTGGTCACAGCCCGGAAGGAATAGAGTAGTCTTGCCCAACATCCTCTGCCATCTGGTCATGATATCCTCGAGACTGTTTCCAAGCGCGTGGCCCATGTGCAAGGCGCCGGTACAATTTGGCGGAGGAATCACAACAGTGAAGGCGCCCTCGGGCTTGACCTCGCCAGTCTCGGTGAACTGGGGCTTGAAGAAACCCTCCTGCTCCCACCATTGGTACCAGGCGCTCTCAACGGCAATGGGATTGTAAGCCTTGTAGTAAGGGTCGTCCAGAGGCTTCAGACGCTTCTTCTCTCCCACAGGAGTATCCTCGACAAAAGGCGGCAGGACCTCTTCCTGGGCCTTAGCCTTCTTCTCTGCCTTTTTGCTGGAAGGAGCAGGAGCAGCTTGCTTCGCATTGGCCTTCTGTGCAAACTTGGCCATCTTCTCTGCTTTCTTGCGCTCCTTCTCCAGCTCCTTGGCGGTCTTCACCTTGCCAGTGCCCTCGGTGGAAGCTGCGCCGGCATCTTTGCCGGCCTCATGGGTACCCGTGGCGCCGCTGGGATTTGTTTGCTGGATGGCAATGATGGTCTCTGCCGAAGTAGGAGGAGGGGCTTGGGTGTCGGGCTTGGGTCCGTCAGCGGCGGCAATACTTGGAAATCAACAGTGTTAGTCCGATTGAAGTCACTGAAGCTTTGCGCGACACTTGGACAGAAAGCTAGAGCAGGACTCACGGGTTGCCGCGGCCAGAGTTGGTAGCCATTGTTGCACGGCGGAGAGGAATTGAACGTCGTCGAAGGGCTGACGAGTGCACCAAAAGTGCACGGGAGAATGGGCGAAACACCGTGAAGGCGACCACTTTATAGAAAAAGTGTAAGATATGGTGAGCGCCGGTGACTCAGAGCCGTATTGTCATCGAACACTTGGGCTGTGAGCACTTGCAGGAATGACTCTAAACCTGACGATTGAAATTCGAAGCAGAGGGTCGCGGGGTCCTTCTCGGCTGACAGGGATTAGCCCACACAGCCTACAGCAGGTACCTGACCAGGGCATTTGGTAGAGTTGACAGGGGTATAGGTAGCACCTAAGCTTCTAAGGTTCTTCATGGTCGTGGATGAACGACCTCATTCTCATCAGTCAAAATTAGTACGGTACATGCTTATACCTAGCAAGAAATCTCAACAACCTCACAAAAGGATGTCAGAATGTTTCGTATAATCTCAAACAACTTGGGTACGTCACAGAAAATGGCATGAAGTTATAGGGACGGACTTGACTTCTGCGCGCCCGTCTGAAAAGGCATAAAAAAAAAGATGGCACGCCGCGCAGGCCGCGCCCCCTTCCTGGTGAGGCTATCACCAACACCAACACCATATCCATCCTCACCTCTATGCCGGCCTACCGTCTCCTTGTGTGCGACCGGCGCGAGCGCCAAGGATGGACTTGCTTGCCGCCCGTATAACACCTTCATAAAGCGATCGCGTTCGAATGAGGCCATCTCCAGAGCCCAGCAACATAGATGCCGCCGGACCGTCTCGACCGCGAGCGCTATAAATGCTCCCACGATTGGTAATGTCTATATCAAACGTTTACGTCCGAACGACAACGTGCCAGATGACCCGCAAATCGGCGCCAGCCGGACTCTCTTCACCTCTCCGGGTGCTACCAAGGTCGGCCTCTCTTTCATTGATCTCCCTCGCTCCGTAATCCGTCAGTGCTGATGAATGGACACAGGCTGCTGTTCTAGATAAGATGGGGGAGATTCGCTTTCCGAAGCAGTTCAATGCTGCTGTACTACTAGCAACCCCACGCCATGCCTCCTGGCTTACTGACGAGACCTTCATGGCCAGCCTTGTCAAAACCTTTCAAGAGAGAGGAACACCCGCTTGCACCGAAAGGAAATGGCACATTTTGGCTGGCGTTATTGATGGTCTTGCGCCTCTGCCTGGGACTCGGGAGATGCGGGATGGTTTCACCATACAGTCAGGCACCCTGGACGGGCTTCTCCCCGGGCTTTGGGACCAGACGTCCGACGCGACAACAATGGAGGAGAAGCAGCCTGGGTCCGCCGAACCTGGCGCTGAACCGGCCTCTCTATCCATGGTCCTCAGACATGCCAAGTACAGCGGCCCAAAAGTCACAATCAGCCTACCTTTGGCGAATACCTTGTTCCAAAACGGGCGCCGAACCACTTTGCTGGCGTCGGAATGGGTCTACAGCAAGGATCAGTGGTTCAAACAATTTGTGAACTTGTCACGCATGAAGGAGAAGCGAGCTCAGACCGTTGAGCTCCTCGTGGGACCGTCGAGCCAGGGACTGACCATGATTTCGCCATTGGTGCCCATCACCCACCCGCGGAAGATCGTGGAAGTTCTTGGTAACATTCTTGCCAAAGTGGAAATCGCCGGGGAGCCATCACCTGCATCCCAGGAAATTCAAGCCAATATTCATCGTCTGCTCGAGGCGCGCCGAACAAGGTCTGACGGCAAAGCGGACACAGGCCGAGTTGGCGTGTGGGCTCTGGTCATTCCGGCAGGGCTGGTATCGGTCAAGACAGCCAATGGGGAAGCTTCCCTGGCTTACAGCAGACACATACGAATGGGGTATCTGGGAAGTGCCATGGGGAAGCTCGCCTTTGAGTTTGAGACTCCCGCAGAGTCCACAGCATGGCAGCGATCTACTTTGCTAGGACAAATCCTTATGCAAGGCGGTCGAGTACATAAGATTCGTAGGTGTCCCAAATCTGCAACTAGAGGCGCTGAACGGACACTGACACGCATGGTGCTACAGTAAGTGGAGGAGGAGAGTGGGGTGCCAAAGCAAGTCTGCTCTCCCTTGATCCACAGACCACCCACGGTGCGGCATCCGAGCAATATGAGCTGGAAAAGTTCAAAAGATCATTCATGGGTAGAAGCAGCGCCGGGGACTTCGTTGCCAGGCCCGGAGACTACGTGCAATTTTTTGTGGTCGGCAGTGATGATGATGCTCCAATGATGAAGGGGGATACTCGAACGGTGCTTGCCGGTAACCCGCTCTTCGCAACGAAACTGGGTGTTGGCGAGTTTGGAAAGGAGGAGGCTGTGCCGGAAAGAGTCAACGACTCGAGTTTTGCCCAGCGCAAGTTGGTCGGGCCCGTGATACCACAATTCGGGGCCTTCAGCGCAGAAGGAATGTACCTCGAGATCAGTGGAATGGGTCGAACATCGCGCAAGACGACGACCAAGATAGACACGCCTGGGACGTATTTCAGTTCCAGGATCGTCAACCATCCGTTTGCGGATGACAAGGCTACCAATCGGGTGGTCGTCAAATAGAGTGGCAGCGGGAGTTCGATCTCGTTTTAACAAATACCAAATTGAATATACTGTGCATGGCCGGTGGGCTCCATGCTATCTACTGCACTCGTGTTAGGGGTAGAGTTTGGATATATGCCGATTTGTAAGCAGAGATACTACCACCGTCCACGTCTCACCTTCACGTTGTTAGCGTCGATCATCAATATCTTGGTTGCACGCACATATTGTCGCCCTTCTCGCACATATTGTGAAGGACTGATACACAGATACAGCAAACATCAGGCTGAAATGACAACAGTCTGCCCTCGGATATAACCTTCAAAATCTCAAGCAAAGGCCTCGCCATAGGAATCCCAAACTCACGATGGCCTCCTCCAAGCTCGCCACCATCGGCATCTTATCGATTGGAGACATGGGCATAGGAATCGCCAAGCTGCTCGTAGCAAAGGGCTTCTCGGTCGCCACCAACTGCTCAGGCAGGAGGTAAGAGCACGCACACGCACAGTGCAGCCTCACCCTTACAGCATCATCGCCTTCCTTCCCATCTCAACACTCATCACAAGCCTCAGCCAGCTAACACCCACACCCACAGCAAAGACACAATCGAGAGAGTCAAAGCCGCCCAAGTCACCGACCTCTCCACCGACACCGCCCTCGTCAAGACCTGCGATGTGATCCTCTCCGTCGTGCCCCCGCGCGACGCAGAGGCCACCGCGCAGCGCCTCATCGACGCCCTCGCCCTGGTGACCAAGCCGCCGTCCCCCGGGCTCTACTTCGCCGACATGAACGCCGTGGCCCCCAGCACCATCAAGCGCATCGCCGCCAGCATCGCCGCCGCCAACGTGCCCCTCACGCTCATCGACGGCTCCATCCTCGGCGGGCCCCCGCGGCTCGCCGACGGCGGCGAGTGGGACCTCCCCTCCATGCCCACGTCCGGCCCCGTCGGCTTCGCGGACATTCCCTCCTACGGGCCCACCCTCCACGCAGCCCTCAACGCCAAGCACATCTCGCCGTCCATCGGCGCGAGCTCCGGCCTCAAGATGTGCTTCGCGTCGCTGTCCAAAGGCTACGCCGCCATCGCCATCCAGTCATACACGACCGCGCACCGGCTCGGCGTGCTCCCGGCGCTGCGCGAGTCGCTGGAGGAGATTATGCCTGCGCGTGTGAAGCAGACGGAGGGCGCGTTAGTGGGCATGGCGCCCAAGGCGTATCGGTGGGTGCGGGAGATGGAGGAGATTTCGGCGACGCATGCGGAGGAGGGCGGGTTCGAGCCGGAGTTGTTTGCGGGCGCGGCGGAGGTGTTTAGGGCGGTGGCAGAGGATACAGTACTTGGGGAGGAGAAGGTTGGGCAAAGAAAGAGGGGGAGGACGGCGGAGGATGTGGCTGCTGCTATGGCGGAAGGGTTGGAGAGGAAGAGGAAGAAGACGGAGTGATTTTGTATGCGATGTCTCGATTGTAGTCTACGTACCTAGGTATGATGCGGTACATGATGTGGCTTATGCAGTGCAAACAATAGATCACAGTCTGGTCAGACGGGAATACATCAAGCGCCGACTGTAGCCTGTGCTATCTTCCACCAAGCCTAGGAACCTGATACATTGGTGGTCGTACAACAAGAGTCTCGAATTTGAAGCCGGGTACTAAATCACGAATGCAAAATTGACCATGAAGACGACGATCAAAAACGACGACCAAGGAGAACTACCCAAAGCCCATTCGCCCAAGGTTAATACAAGTTTCGTTCTGCTACAGGCGATATCCCAAGACCTCACTAAACTGAATACATCACTCGTCTAGGTGCCTCCATCGTCGTAATCCGCTTTGAAACTGTTCGAAGTTCTTCGTAGACTGGGCAACAATGATGGGACTGATGACAAGCGTTGGCCAACTGGACAAGATGAACTTACTTTGCAGGTGCATCTACCCATCAGCTGCCAGTACGAGCCGGCACGCAGTGCTCAAGCTAGCTGTCTCTTGGGCATACTGTACGGGGACAAAACCAAAGAAGCCCAGCACTGAAGTCAAGGGTTTTTTTGGTGTCTTTCTGAGATGCTCAAAAACCCACTGGTCCCCGCCAGCTGTTTCCAGATTCTCTTCTTCGACAACCAAAACATGCTGGGGGGTTCCTATCGTTCAGACGTGATTATATATACATAACACCACCCGCGAACGCTTGTATGGGAACTGTTACGGATAGTGTCTTCGATTCCTGGAGATTGCCAATGATGACACCGGCAAGGTGCAGCGCAATTCTGCTCTTAGCTGAGCTTGTTTGTTGTCGGAGAAAGGATACGAAAGCATCCATCCATCACATGTCGATGTAGAATGTATGGGTCTCTCCTCCTGCTGAGCACCCTTCCTATCTTCCGCGGTTTGCCGCGGCCAGGAGACAGCAAGCCTACCCGCTCCCGTCACGGAAACCTTGCTTTTGATGCAGATGAACGTACGATATATGGTAACTAATCTCCCACTCCTACAGTGGTTCCCCCAGATATAGCATATGTATATTTAGCATATCCATCTGGTCCCCTATGAAAATAGCACATACTTCCTGAGCCCGTCCCCCCCCCCCCCTTTTCTCACCAAAACAGGTAACCTGATTTAGCCTGCTCTCTTGACTTAGCGTACTTTTTTTTGGGCGACCATAGTGTTTCAGTCGCATGCTACATAGGGTGGAAACAATCTATATGTGTGTCCCCACAACGGGGGTCGAATGTTGGAAGTAAGAGCAAGTGGACAGAAATTGTCCACCAACCTGCATTCCCCACAATTCATGGCCGCGTGTAAATGTGACAAGCAACCTGACACGCGTGGACTGCCTCTCACATTTTCGAACCCAATATTGATGGAGAAGGGATGGAAGCATGATCAACAGCTGTCAGGTTTGAGAATGGGGTGACAGTGGTGGCAACGCTCGTTCACGAGTCACGGCCCTCCCGCAAAACCTGGCATCCGTCTATACTATTATATGCAAAAGCCAGGGGGATCCTTTATGCTGGAGAAGTTGCTTCCCGATCTTGATGTGGTGTAATGCTGCGAGAAGCAATGATAGACACGGGCTCCGTACTTCGTCGTCTCCTGCGCCCTGTACGTCTGACAAGCCCCTTGATAGATCCGGTTATATAGCCATGTCATATCTCCATCTCCTTTTCCAACCCTACCTTACTCCTTATATTCCCGAATCGTCCTGCGCGTACATCATCCCGGGGTAGTAATCATCCCAAGCCTTGCACTGCGCCGCAGCGTCCTCCCCCTTTGTGATAGTGGCACCGATCTCGTCTTCCCTCTCCACAAACTGCATCGCCAGCCCCTGCGACGAGTGCCACGCGATATGGCAGTGCAAGAGCCACGTGCCGGGGTTGTCCGTCTTGAACGCGATGACGAGGTAGCCGCCTCCGGGGAGATTCGCCACGTCGCGACGCAGCGGGTTGTCGAGGTTGAGGACGGCGGTTGCTAGGTCGAAGGTCTGGGAGGGGACCTGGGCGATGATGAAGAAGTCGTGGCCGTGCATGTGGATGGGGTGGTAGACGCTATGGGGGGTTTTAGCAAATGGCTGATGGACTTTGGGAAAGTAGGAGGAAAACGAATGCTTACACTTCAAATCCGGTTTCGTCAATAATGACCCAGTATACCCATTCATCCACCTGAGTGAGCGGATATACGTTTATCTGCGCTGGAAAGACAGATTCTCCCTTATGCGCCATCAACGTCGTCGGGTTCGACCAGTCCAGCCAGAAGGTACTGTCATTGAAGTACCACCGGTTGGTATTATTATACAGCTCATACGTCAACCCAAGCACAGAATACCCCAGCGACGCCTCTCCCACAGTAAGAGGGACCCAAGGCACAAACTTCGAGAAATCCTCATCGGCGCACGAAGCCTCGACCTCCTTCTGCGCCACGCTCGTCGGCAATGCAGTGCTGGTCTCGTCGTAGCGGATGATGGCAAAGTCGTTGGCGTACATATCATTTGTCGCACAGTAGTTCACCCAGCCCGCGCGCATCCAGTAATCCCCCGCGGTAGCGTTCGCCGTGACGACGATGTCGTACCGCTGGCCCATGCTGATCTTCAGTGAGCTGGCCGCGTAGGGCACGACGGGGACGAGGTCGGCTGCGACGACCTCGAACGTGTGGTTGTCCATGGAGAACTCGAACCAGCCGTCGATGGCGGTGTTGATGAGCCGTAGCTTGTAGGTTAGCCCGTGCTCGAAAACGAACTCCTCGCGGGCGCCGGTCAGGGTGCCGTTGCAGGACGGGTCGACGGCCTGGGCGGTAGAGCAGTCGTAGACGTTTTTGTAGTTGATCAGGACGTTTTCCAGGTTCGGGTCGAAGGTCCACTGGGCGTCGGTCTTCCAGCTTTCGAATGCGGTCTTGTGGTCCCAGTCGGACAGGAACACCATGCCGAGGTCTTGGTCGTAGTTGGCGGTGGAAGGCCCATTGATGACGATGGCGCCGAGCAGGCCATCTGCATACTGCAGGGAGAAGTGGGAATGGTACCACTGTGCCCACTGCGTTAGCACTCATACGTACCTTGCGCGCACTGGCTCGGGCTAGAACCCACTGTTGTTCCGTATTGAGAAGCATGAAACCTGTATGTCATCTGCTCTCCGGGAGCTATAGGACACTGAGTCTGCAAAGTACAAGCACATATTAGGTCCCATATTGAAGCACGTACGCCCACACGAGGACATTGCTTACCACTCCAGGTACACCATCGAACTCGGACGTGTTCAACTGCCTGATACCATGCCAATGAATCGAAGTACCATTATTCTGAAGCCGATTCGTGACATGCACAACGACTTCATCTCCCCAGTCGGCTGTGATCTGAGGACCTGGTAGGGAATTGTTGAATGACAGCACTGCCTCACGCTCAAAGCCGTCAGGGGCGAGAGTGGAGTTGGTGACTTCTAGCCAGTACTCGCGCACCACACCTGTGTAGAAGATGACATCGTACCTGGGCAGTATTAGACCCTCGACTTCACAACTTGTGGGGAAAAGAGGTGTCGTGATTTACCAGTTGGAGTCTATATCATGCACTCCATCCCAACAGCCTCTATCCGTGGCACTGTGCAAACAGGTCGACCTTGAGAGCTGATCGACGGTCGAAGCCATCGACGCTGAAGCTGATGATACCCAGGAAAAGGCGGCTAGAAGAAGACCAAGGTTAGAACGATTCATATTGGCAAGTATACCAGACGCCTAGTGGTCACATATCCTGACCCAACGGACAGGATACAGTCCCGATCATCATTTTTATAGCCCTCGTCGCTGAGACTCGCACCCAGACTATCAATATCAACACGCATTGTTCTCGAACTTCCTCTAGATAAGATCCTGGTGGTGAAGATATCGGATGCGAGATAATCGAGACATGCGCATAATCAAAATTAGCCTGGGGCTGCAAGCAGACAAATGCAGTTCCCATCTCCGGGTCACGATAGCCTCGATAGGAAATGCGCTCGGGGCTAAGAAGAAACGCGCGGTTTCAAATGGCAATATCCGTTTCTCAGAGCTACCTTTGCAAACATAGATCGGTCTGGGTGTACGGAGTATTGTTCAAGCACTCGGAACTTCTCCTTCGATGATCTGCCTGCCACGCGGGACAGTGCTATCGTCAGATTCACCGTCCCGGTCGCTGTCATTAGCGACCACCACAGCCTCACCACTCGTGCCCATAGTGGTAATGAGAATCACGCCTGTCCCCGTCAGCAATTTCGATCAAGTGAGAGTCGATCCTCAGGAGAGTGCCACGGTCGTCTCGGTCGAGTTCATCTTGAGCCCCAACGGCCAGTGGTTGGTGTTTGGACAAAGTTTGGGACGACCCTGGGACAATCCTGGAATGAAGTCAGTCGAAGACCTGATAATACATTGCAAATGTTTCGGTACGCCAGGAACAGAAACTTATAGCGCCTCCGTAGGGCAGAGCCGGACCTGGAAAACGTTGCAGACAGCCCTACCCTACAGTATATCGTTCAGCCTTTTATTTCTGGCGTACTGTATCAAGAAGTGTTATAAGAAGGGATCGTGGCAGTTGTGCAACACGAGATCGCCCCTCAATTCAACCCTACCTAGGTATGCCGAAATACTCTGCGGACAGACATTGTGACATTGGAAAAAAATGCAAACAGGTGACACATGAAAAAGTTGGCACACGATGTCATTGCCATGTGCCACTGCCATTTGCATGTTACGGTGGTGCCCAGAGGCCAGCAGGTGGCGGTCCACTTGAATCCGGTTTTCTGCTAGAACCCCTGTCCTATATTAGCACCTGTTCGTTCTGACAGGGACCCTGAATTCGTTGAACTCGCTGCCAATGCCATCCCCGTCACAACGCACGCTATTAGAATCTGGGGATTCCCTCTTTCGGCCGGGACATGCGACTTGTCAACCCCCCTTCAACCAGTCTCTCGTTTCCTTATTCTTCTCTGCTCACAATGGCTTGTTGGTGAAAGTGTGGTAAATAAGCAAAGAAGACACCGCTATCACTGGGCAGTCAGCAGGCGCCGCTCGCTCGACTTACACCGACCCTAACCCTCGTCCCAGGTCGACGACCACACTACTATTTGGGTACCACTACCTGCAAGTGGGCACCAAATCAAAAGCATGCCTCGCAAGAGCAGTGCGCCATCTTTTCCCTCGTCGTCCGCATCGAAACCCAGCGCTGGCAGGAGGAGAAGGCAGGCCGTCGTACAGCAGTATGACGACTCAAGCGACGGCGACGACGGCGACGATGACGATGACGATGACGATGACGATGGGGATGCGCCGGCAGCAAATCCGCAACCACCAGCACCGCCCACCCCCATGACACCCAACCGCTCTAAACCCACAATAGCAAATACCTCCTCGCGCGGAGAACCCTCATCGCGCTCGCGAACCGCCAACTCGCGCTCAAAAGCCCGCAATTTACGCCTCTCAGACACCGCCAACAACACCAGCGGAGGAAGGGAAGGAGGAGGAGGCGCCTCCATCCCCAGCTACGAAGACGACACCACCACTACCACCGCCGGGCCCACCCAGCGCTCACCCTCCTACTTCCCACCCATGCCACCCACCAACCCGCCCCCAAACAGCTACTTCTACCGCCCGCACCGCCCACGCACAACCACCGTGCCTCCGAATATCGACCGCAGCACGAGTACCAGCACCGACTACTCCTCCTCCACATCCGCATCCACCTCCTCCAACGGTCCCTGGCAGCCCCTCCCCAGAGCAGCCGGCGGCCGCCTGAAGCGCAACAAAACCGTGCGCGAGCCCGTCAACGCGCCGACGCAAGCGATCGTACCGCGGGCGCCGCGGACCGTGGCCGCCGCGCGGCTGCTGGAGGAGTCTGACGAGGACGACGAGGACGACGAGGTGGAGGAGGTTCCGCGAGCGGGGACGGCGGTGGGACTGCCGCCGGATGGAGGAGACCTGTCGCCGACGAAGAAGTTGGTTGCGGGCGGGAAGAAGGCGGCGCTGGCCGTGGAGTTGAAGATGAACTTGGAAATTGAGTTGGAGCTCAAGGCGTATATCCATGGCGATGTCACGCTGGAGCTGTTTAATTAGTGTGCGATGCGGCGCGATGCGATGCGATGACTTGATGTGGTTCGTAATGTATTTAATGCGCGCGTCTGTGTGTGTGTGCGTGATGCCTTGGGGCAGAAAAAGGATCGGTTCACTGTGCCCGCCCGAGGGGCATCTATAGAGGCAGCATGACCGAAAGTATGTCCGGGACGCCAAATGACCAAAGGACAAATCATGGTAAAAGCCCCCGACCTGAGTATATCGTGAATGTTTTAAAGCTGAGTAGTATCCATGCTGCAAACCCCGCGGAAAAGCTTTTCTAGTCAACAAGCTATTCCAGTCCAAATGCCGTTTTGATGAACCAGTCTCATACCTCCCCACCCATGCCCATCGTCAAATGGAAGTCCATTACGAGATCATGTCGATGTCCTCCTCAGCCGCTGGAGCAGCAGCCGACGCGGCCGCACCTCCACTGGCGTTGCCATTCTGCGCGTTGAAGTAGTCCTCCATCTCGGCATCAAGCTCCTCCTGCGTCTTCTTGGGACGGCCATTCCTGCCCGGCCTCTCGCCGCCCTCCCTGTTGTTGCCACCCTCCCTGTTTCCACGGCCACCACGTTCACGTCCGGTGCCAGGGCGGCGTCCACGCTCTCTTCCACGACCTCGAATCGGGCTGCGTTCACGGTCGCGTCTATCACTACCAGGCACGTAGCGGTCAATGTTGCGCCGTGCAGCCTCCTCCTCCAGGTCTCGGGCGGGCGATCTAGAGCGGTTGCGCGACGAGGGGAGCGTGGCGCGCTCGGAGAGGGGTCGGCCAGCGCCGGTGTTGGGCTCGCGCCTGCGGAGAGGGGGCAGGACCTTGAGGTGGATAGGCTGGCCCTTGGCGTTTGCTCCATTGAACTCCTTGACAGCTGCGTGAGCATCTTCAGAGTACTCGAACGTCACAAACACCGAGCCCGTAGAGCGTCCGGCTCTGTCGTACTTCATCTCGAGGTTCAGCACTGGGCCGACACCGTTGAACAAGCCCTGCAGAGTGATTTTAGTATGCGCCTTCAGCAATGGATAGAAGCTGTGCGTACTTCGAGATCTTCTTTAGTCAGGTCGTAGTGGACGTTGTCGACGCGGATCTTGGTGCCCACCTCCTCACTGTATTCGGTCAGCATGCGCCCCTAGTTACAACCAATGCGATCGACCTACACATCATCTGCTGGGTAGTCGCGATCCGGTCCTCGACGACCTCCACGTGCTCTGTGTCCTTTTGCGCTAAGTCAGCTCGAAGTCGATTCCCATGAACCTCGCAAAGAGGGTGGGACCATACCATTGTCGTCGAATCTATCGTGGACCCACTCGCTATAGCCAGATCGTCAGTGCCTTGTCTTCAGTATGTAGAAGAGAGGGATCTTTCGTACGTGTCGATGTTTCTGGGAGCATCGTCGCGGTATGACTGTTGCGCCGAATCCAGAGAGGTTAGCTTCTAGGTTATTGCCTGGCACTCACCGCCTTCTGGTCGCCGTCTCCGAGGGGCAATCATCGCGCTGTAGGTGTCGAGAGAAAGCGGAACGTAGTCGAAGACCGAAGGTGGTAGGGCAAAGTAGCTGGGTAGGCAGTCGCATGTTCAGAGGAAGGGGAGGAGGTAGTGCACCTGGAAGGAATTTTGAATGTTAGCACAAATAGCCCGAATGGAAAGGATACTGTGTACGGACCTTTCTGACACCATCGCGAGGGTAGTCATTTCTGGGCTCTCGGCGGCGCTGCTGGTCGCCTCGAACTTGGCCACCGCGAGATCTGCCACCGCCGTTCTTCTGTTATTTGGCGCCGGATTAGTTTGTTGTCGCAGGAATAGGGCTAGATTGCCCCTCAGAGCGCAGCTGGGAGAAGATTTACGCGGTTGGAGCTGGCAAGGATCTCGTCAAGGCTGCGATCCATGTTGGCGGCAGTAGAAAAGAGAATATGTTGGCTGTAATAGAACTAAGTAACACTTGCGAAGATGCTTTGACCAGAGTCGCGAGGTTTGGAGGACGCGGCCAAGGCTCCAAAGGTGAGACGGGATCCACTGACTATCAGGACAGGGGTGGGTAGGTACTGTAGCACCTGCCTAGGTTACGGTAGGTACGTACCGTTTTGAGCCTCAAAATCTGACGACAAACGTTGTATGAGGGCATCAACGTGGCTGTTCATGGCGAAACATAGGTTTGATTCCACCTCCGTAGTGTGATCTGACTCCCAAGTAACAGGCAGGTGACTTTGTGGTTCCTGTTCCTTATCCAGCATTTAGTCTTGGTTAACAGTGCACAACACCAAGAGGATTTTGGGTGGAATGGTTCTAGTTGAGGTGAAGAGGTCATGTTCCCTAATTGTTGCCTCGACAAACTCAAGAGCAGTGCTTGCAAACAATCACTTATATGCCACCCATGGTGCTGTCCAGGTCCTGATACTCCGTCGTTGTGCACAGAGCCAACAGTTTTTGGGAGAACAGCCTCTGAACATTCTAAACCTTGGAAATTCAGGCTGGTGGATTTGAAATCTAGACACGTGGCTGCTGAAGTCAAAATAAACACCCAGAAATATGACATAGTCAGTCAATATTGCCTGGAAACACCGGCTGTGGGTACATACTTGTGGATTTGCAACTCAGCGTCCTGTTTGTGGATCTAAGGTCCCCATTACTTGAGCAGTGAAAACTGGGCCACATAAACTAATGATTCCATAAATGGTCCAGTGAAGGGGAGCACAACATCTTGATTCTGATGCTGCCTGGAAGTGTAAGCTAATCACCGCCTGAATGTAGCTTCCACATGTGCTCCTCTGCGTGTAGTCCATCACAAAAAGCCACCCATTGCTGTGCCAGTAAGTTGGCTGACCTAGAGCCTCAGATCAGTTAGATGAGTGAGGAGTCCTGCTGTTGTCCATTCCCTTTAGCAGTCCATGATGTGATTCTTGTGATATTGTCCATCCATCTACACGAATCCAAGCTCTTGCCAAGCTTGATCCTGCTCTTGCCACGGGTATGGTCTGCCCACCCTTAAAAGAAGGAAGCCAGGCCACCACCGACCTGCTCAATGTGGACATCGATTGTGTCACCAGTCTCCATCTCCAGCTATGATGATTGAAAGCGATACGTCAGTATATGTAAAACTACCAAGCATGAGACTCGAAGAGACAATAGAGGAACAAGCAACTCACGCTGGCAGGCGTATCAGTTGGCAGCACGCGCTGGCCGTCAAAGAAGAAGCGCAAGGAGTTGGGATTGGTTCCTTCCTTGCCGCACCAGGCCTCCATGACCTTCGACATTACGGTCGTCTTCTTGATCTTGAAGAATAGGGCGATGCCGCCGTCGCCCTGGACCTTCACCTCGATCTGGTTGGGGTTCGGGGCAGGGGCAGGGGCGTTGTCGTCGGGGCCGCCGTTGACGGGCGCAGGGCTGGGGCCGGGGCCAGCGTCAGGCAGGGGACCAGGGCCGCGGAAGGGGTCCTGGTCGTCGGCGGGTGTCTCGGAACGAGAGCGGTCGGACATCTTGGTGGTGGTAGGTTTGTTGTCTGTTGCGAAGTGTGTCAGAATGGTATGCAGAAAGCGGGAGACGCAGTTGACAGCGGTGAGTGCGATCGCAGTGTTGAGAGCTGTGAAGCTGGAAGGAGGGGAGAGACGCGAGTGGGAGTTACGCGCTTACCGTAAAGTCAATCCAAACGCGCAAACGGTTCAACGGAAATGGACGCGTTGAAGTAATCACAGAAGTTTGAGATGGGAAGAGGTAGAGATTGTAGAGAAGAGAGCCAGGAACAGGAAGGTTTGAAATAAATACTTCTCTGTGTCTGCTGATCGAATTGGGAAGAAATTGTAATCCAGATCACGAGAGCTTCAAGGTAACTGCCTAAAGCGCCCCTGCCTACCTTGGTACGAAGGTATGCCACTTTCTGTTCAGATGCCTCGACAGGTTGAAGTCAATACAGAACAGTACGGCGAACGGGATGGCAAAAACGTGCAGTCAAAAGAGATCACCTCGTACCTCACATGTGATGGGGCCACTCAAGTTTAGAAGTCAGTTTTATTGCAGAAACTTTCACGTACAAAGCACAAAACTCCAGGTGCAGATCCGCCCAGAAACCTTGGTGTGAAAGCATCCTTCGATTTAATATGAAAAGGCAATTCGTGAATTCGCAACTCCGTAAAGAAAACCCTTGAGCTACTTTTGTCTGCGGACTTGTTGTCGCTACGTCGTGATGCCAGATATAGTTGGCAAACGTGGCTTCCCCTTCCCCCTTTATCGACCAACGAGATGCGTATGCCCTGTCCCTATGACCAAAATCTAGTCTGAGCAAAAGCCGGCTCGGTTGATGCCTTGAGAGGAAACGAGATTGTGTGTATTGACGTGTGTCGTCTAGATGAGGTCGGCAACGTTCATGGGCATCTCCTCGATCTGGGTGCTGTAGAACTGCTCAATCTCACGCATCATGCGGACGTCGTCAGCAGTGACGAAGTTGATGGCCACACCCTTGCGGCCGAAACGACCACCACGACCAATGCGGTGGATGTAGTTCTCGCGGTTGGCGGGAAGATCGTAGTTGATGACCAGCGAGACCTGCTGGACATCGATGCCACGGGCCAGGAGGTCGGTGGCGATGAGGACACGAGACGAGCCGGAGCGGAACTCCTTCATGATCAGGTCACGCTGGGCCTGGTCCATGTCACCGTGCATGGCAGAGACGGTGAAGTCGCGGGCGGTGAGCTTGTCGGTCAGCCAGTCAACCTTCCTGCGGGTGTTGCAGAAGATGACAGCCTGAGTGATGGTGACGGTCTCGTACAGGTCGGAGAGAGTGTCAAGCTTCCACTCCTCCTTCTCGACAGCAATGTAGAACTGCTTGATACCCTCGAGGGTAAGCTCATCCTTCTTGACGAGGATGCGGACGGGGTCGCGCATGAACTTGGTGGTAACCTCCAGAACGTCCTGGGGCATGGTAGCGGACAGGAGAACAACCTGGGTGGACTGAGGGAGCAGCTGGAAGATGTCGTAGATCTGCTCGGTGAAACCGCGCTGTAAAGGAAGGCTGTCAGTATGGAATAGGGGCGGAGAGGTGGAAACAGAAGCCACTTACAGACAACATCTCGTCAGCCTCGTCGAGAACGAACATCTTCATGCCGTCGGTCTTGAGGAAGCGACGCTGGATCATGTCGTGAACACGACCGGGGGTACCGACGACGACCTGGGGACCGTCCTGGAGAGCCTTCATGTCATCGCGAACGCTGGTGCCGCCAATGCAGGCGTGGCACTCGATGTTCATGAAGTCGCCGATGGCAACGACGACCTTCTGGATCTGCTGGGCCAGCTCACGGGTGGGAGCGAGAATGAGGGCCTGGCACTGCTTCAGGTTGGGGTCGATCTTCTGCAGGACGGAGATCGAGAAGGTGGCGGTCTTGCCAGTTCCGGACTGAGCCTGAGCGATGACATCGTGGCCTGGAGTATTGCGACAGTCAGCGGACGGTCATTTGTAGACGCGGGGTCTCAGAGTTTGGGCTTACCCTTGATGACGGGCATGATGGCACGCTGCTGGATAGCAGAGGGGCGCTCGAAACCGTAAGCGTAGATGCCTGTTTCGCCGATGTCAGTCGTTTGTTGATGCCATGAGAGCGGTAGCCGGCGCATTTTTCTCACCTCGCAGCAGCTCGCTCTTGAGGTTCATCTCATCGAAGGAGTCGACGGTCTCATCGTAGTTGGACTCAATCTGTCCTGTAGTGGGAGTTTATAGGTTAGCATCTTCATCTTCTGTTTGAAATCGTTTGCGCAAGCGATTGAGTTGCAAAGAACGGTCTTGTGCAGCAGCAGTGGCGGCAACGGAAACGCTGCATTGCGCGCTGTTTGCACTGCGTTGAGGAGGGTGGAAGATGGGTGCGCTGCGCACGACAGGAGCAGGAGGGGAGTGGCGCAGGACAAGTAAATGCAATGCGCTGGTGTGCAATGTGGGTGGAAGAAGATGCTTACCCTCGGGAACGTCCTCGAGGCCCTTGTCAGTAGCCATGATTGCGGTTTGGTTTGATGGAAATTCTAGATCCAAGCGGTGCTTGAGACCTAGAGTTGGCGGCGTTGAAGTTGGAAAGGTGGGGTCGGTCAAAGACTAGTACAAGGAATCTCGCAAGGAGCCTTGGATGTCGTGGTCTGGAGGAAAGAACGATTAGGGAACACTAGATGCGAGGCTGTCCAAGATGGAAAGCGACGGTCTAGGTATATGTGGTTGTTCTGTTGGTTGATGAAGTTGCAGAGTTGAGGAGGTGGTTCGAAAAAAAATTCGAACTGGCGGGCTGCGAGTTGATGGCCCTTGTACAAACTGTTAGTGCACCTGCGGGGGTCTGTTCTACCCCTGCCGCTTGTGCAGGGATGTCAGCGCTGCTGACTTTTCTTTACTCTTCACCAAAATTGACTGCAGCGTTCTGTACAACTCCTACATTGTTTGCATCATTCACCCATTGTCCTCCATCACCTGCTGAGTTTTTTGGGAGTCATGTTGTGACTGTGCCAGATTGCGAATTTTGGTCTGGACAGGCACCCATACACACCTTTGTATTGTGCTCAGCAGGTGTGGTTCGCTACTGTCAAAACTCCCAGAAACTATCTGCAAGCCTTGGACGACAGCGCTGCGGGTTGCAGCAAAGTTCATTGGGATTGGGCCCAGCAGAATACAACCTGCAAAAGTCTGTGGACCATCTGGGCTGTTCTCCTGTCCAGATCAGCCAAACAAAGCCATGCTCCTCAGAAGTGATCCGGAGGCTCAGATTGTGCCAGGACACAATGGCCACGGGCCCATTCAAAGCGGCGCGGGCGCAGGATCCGCACGAGAGGAGGAGTCACAGCTTAGGACAGGTACTCTTACGGATGAGCAACTTGAACTTGAGTCACCAGTTCATCCGCTAGGTATCAAGCCATCCGGCAACAAACTGCTTACGACCGGAACGACCGACGCCCGCGAGGCCATAGGAGCGTTTCAGGCGCTGCCAGATGGTATGGCCAGCCACCTCTGCCATGAGTCTTGTTCTTCACTATGGCCTTCTTTGACTAACCCGCTTTTTAGAGGTACTTGTACAGTTGCTGGAATACCTTGATCAAACGTCTCTCAGGACGCTGGGCTACACCAGCAAATTTCTTCTCGCCTTTTCCGTATCGGACGATTTATGGAAAACACTCTTCCTTGAGTAAGTCGATTGTGACAACAGGCCAAGTGCGGACTGTTCTACCCGGGCCGAGACTTGTCGTTATGCAAAGATCCGCCTGCCCCTCTGGTTCATCCTTGATCCTTATCTGTTTGTTTCCTGTGTCGAGCATTCGTTTCAAATGATCACGGACTCATTGTATCAAGCGGATCTCGGGACTGCTGGCTTGACCACGGAACGGTCTCGGAGAAGCCTCTACACCCAGGGATTGGCAAGATCGCATGCAGCCATAGCAACAAGTATTGCTCGCGATCGTGCCTGGAGAGCGGCGCTGATTATCTACGTTGACAACGAGAAAATTGCTTGTCTTCTTAACGTTTGTTGACTAGTTCCCTAGGTATCATGAGAAGCACCACCGTCCCTTTCAGTGGAAGGGAACTTGGCGCGCAACGCTACTGGGCCTGTCCTCAGACAAGCAAGCTAGAGTCGAGTGCTCTACAGTCTTCTCAGATGTTCTTCACAGGCCATTTGTTTGCGCAACTGTTCCCCTTGGCAGATTCTGTTCCCAGATTCCCAGAGCGAACGAGATGACACGATTCAAGGACATGACGTACGACAAATTTGCAGAGAGTTGGAGCGACAAGCCCTTCATACTGACTGAGGCTGTTCGACCGTGGCCTGTGTGCCAAGAATGGACCATGCAAAGCCTCCTGCAGACGTATCCAGATGTCAAGTTCCGCGCTGAGGCGGTGGACTGGCCCTTCTCCACATACTACGACTATATGGTCAACAGCCAGGACGAAAGCCCTCTGTACCTCTTCGACAAGGTCTTTGCGGAAAAGATGAATCTCACCATCGGAAAGCACGAGGGCGCCGCGTACTGGAAGCCTGATTGCTTTGGCCCAGACCTCTTTGAGCTGCTGGGCAACGAGAGACCTGCTCACAGGTGGCTCATTATCGGCCCCGCGAGGAGCGGCTCGACCTTCCACAAGGACCCCAATGCGACCTCGGCATGGAATGCGGTGATTCGAGGCACCAAATACTGGATCATGTTTCCGCCCAGCGTCGAGGTTCCAGGAGTCTATGTCTCGAAAGATCAAAGCGAAGTCACAAGCCCGCTGAGCATTGCGGAGTGGCTTCTCGAATTCCATGAGGAGGCGCGAAAGTTGCCTGAGTGCGTGGAGGGAATCTGCCGAAAAGGAGAGATTCTGCACGTGCCTAGTGGATGGTGGCATCTTGTGGTGAATCTTGAACCCGGCATTGCTCTGACGCAGAACTTTGTTCCAAAGTCGCACCTGGTCGATGCTCTGGAGTTTCTCAGAGACAAGCCGGATCAGGTGACGGGATTCAAGAGAGACATCACGGCTCCGTACGATCTCTTCGTGGAGCGGTTACAGGCGCAATACCCGGAGTTGTTGGATGCGGCGCTCCAAGAACTCGAGAAGAGACGTGCTCGGAAGAAGCGAAAGTGGGATGAGGCAATCGCAGATGATGAGGACCAAGCGGAGAGATCTGGGGCTGGCTTCAGTTTTGGATTCGGGTTTGGTGACGGGGATGAAGATGAGATACCATAGAACTCGAGTAGTGAATTTTACATAGGTCTTGGGAACGTAACTGGGCTTCTGCTGCCGACGCGTACAAATGGTCAGTGGTACAAATGGGTCACCCAGTGATCATGTTCCTCGTCGTGAGAAGCGGATCTCGAAACCGGACATATCGGTACCTCGAACACATCTGGGCGAGCACTTACAGTCGAATATCCATGCTCCGTAGTCGGTGGCGCAAAGTCGAACGCTCACACCGACTACAACCGGCTACCCAAGTAATGAATACCACCATTTTGTATCCCTGGCCATTATATTGCGTATGGACGTACAACGCAGATGTTGGTCATCGTTAGGGTGGTAGGCTGGATACTGCACCCTTGTGCGACCCATCTGTTGGTAAGAGTACTTTGTACCTGGTCCCAACTAGGTATCTGACAGAACTTCTCCAGTTGGTGGTAGTCCAGTAATACTGAGAACTTCACCTGTAGCCAGTATTTGATCAGGCATGCAATTGCTTCAAAGTTGCATTCTCCTACTGATTGGATAGGTGCGATTGAAGGAGGTGCAGGTCTCCAGAAGTCATGGAAAGGGTACCCCTGCTGCCCCTGACATGGCACTAGGCATTTACTAGCGCTAATCAGGCGCTATTGACGTCCCCCAGGCCATCAGCTGAAATGGCCTTGACCTCGAAGCTATCCTGAAGTCCTCCCATCATTATTTCTTCACAACACATCAATATCCTCACTGGTGCCTTCTAACATAGGTGCATCTTATTGAACATCACCACAACGTCCAAGCAGTAACTCAGCCAACTTCTGGTGGCAAATTTGGCTGAGAGAGCTTCCATCTGGTTCTGGTCCACGGGTCCCGAGTCCAGGCCTGGGGCTCAGTCATCCCAGCAATCCGACACGACGGCATAGTCCGGTGCCGACAGTGTCAGCATCAGGGAAGCACCTCATCAGTTGCTCACTGGTCAAGACAGCGTCAGGCTTGCACTTGTCTGCAGTCACCTCACTGTCCCCAACCTAAGCTTAGACATTGCAACTTGCATCTGCAACTGCACTGCTTCTTCACCGGACAACACACCCTTTTTCATCCCACTTCCACAGGGCACTCTCGTCAGGCGCAGCCTCACTACCCTGGCCGCCTGTTAATTGCCTCCCGCTTGCCGTTCCCGCCCTCGTTTGAACGACTACACATCCAACGCCCTCGAGCGCTTCTTCGCAAGACCACAATGCGCATCGGCCCAACGCCCTTTCTTCCGTTCAAGCCTCCATCGAAAAGCCCCAACTCTGCTCCATGCCGAATAAAATCACAGTGACCAACACCCTTCATTGTTTTCCAACTACACTACTACTCGAACCAGCTCCAACAAGCCAACCAGACCAAAGCTGGTCACCCTTTGCGCCCTGCTCCTTCCCGAGTCCGCCTCGATTCTAGTAGTGCAGCAACCCCCCTTCAGGCTTGAAGCCTTGAAGTGAGCTGATCAAGACCAGCTCGAACTACATGCCCCTCACTTGCAAATAGGGCAGTCGATCCTTAATATCAACTCCTTACAAGACATCCCGAATACCGTACCATATAGACCTTCTTCGGCGCATTCCCAGACTCCTATTTCTCAAGACACACAATAGCCAGCCATGGTTTCCGACGACACATATGAACTCTGCCTGCCAGTCCTCGAGGACTCGGCCATAGAAGAGGAGGATAGACCAGAGAGGCTAGTGGAGCTTCTGAAGAAGGAGACAGCCTTGACTGGCCAGACACTGGACAATGTTGTGCTCGATGTTCTCTGGCGCCACAGAGAGGGAGGTCGTAGTAATGCCTCTCCTCCTCCGATTCGGCAGACCATTCTAAGGAGACCATCGCCAGCCTCCTTCAGGAGCTCAGCAGTCACACCCCTCTCAGGCTCCCCACGTCTCGGCGTTAGCCCCCTGGTGCCTCCAGGATTCGCCCCTCCGCCGGGGTTCGCTTCCCCCTACACGAGAAACCTCACAAGCGGTGCCTCGCCCTTCTCTTCTCCCCGGCCATCGCCGCGTCTCGCTTTTGCGACGCCTGCCATCCCTCACAGCCCTAATCTGAACGCCTACGAGTTCGCAAAGAATCCCGAGTCATCCAAGGAGATATTCGAGGACTTTACAAACAACAATGTGGACTGGCTAGTCAACGACGAACTAGTCGACGACACGGGCAGTGTCGCGTCCTCGTTTGGCGGTACCAGCGCTCTTAACGCCGCTGCGCCCGAGTTCTCTTCCCAGCAGACATCGACATCGATGAGGCCTCATGATATCCTACGATCGATCTTAGGAGAGTCGCGAACCGACGAGGAGATTAGCCAGGCCCTCGTGGAGCATGGCTACGATCTCGGTGCCGTCTTGGGCTCCATGATGGAATCACAAGAAACGTCACCGAGTACCTCTGCTGAGACCAACGGATACTTGATTGGAAAGTCAATGACCCCTGACATACGCCCGACTACGCCCGCGGATCAGAAGACGGGCGTGATCTGCAAGTTTTACCTGTCTTCGGGCACCTGCATGCGCGCAGACTGCCGCTTCAGCCATGATTTGAGCGGTCACATTTGTCGGTAAGTGTCTTTCAACATCCCCTACCCACCATGACGCAAATGCTGATTTTGCGTACAGATATTGGCTCGCAGGCAACTGTCTTGCCGGAGACTCGTGCATCTTCTCGCATGATCCAGCTACTCTCATCAACAAGCTCAGCATCGAAGGCGTCAACACGCCCCCTATGCAGAACTCCCCCGCCAGCATTCAGATTCAAGACTACAGCAGTTTCCCGTCTCTCGGAGCTAATCTGGATGCCATTCCTGTCTTCACCCCGTCAGCCGGAATCACGCCTCCTCCAGGTTTCAGGAACATCCCCGCCGACCAGCGATCGCGCTCGCGTCCTGGCAGCCGTCACCAACAGAACAAGGAGGCCCAGGCTCAGGCCGCCCTTTCCCTAGACGACAACGAGGCTTTCCCTTCTTTGGGCTCTGCTATAGCAAAGCAGGGCAAGAAGCATCACGGAAAGCGTGGCGGACACGGACATGGGACCAAGGAGACTTACACCCCAAGCTCGCTGGCTGATATCGTCAAGATGGCGCCGTCTCCCGCTCCGTCGACTTCTCGGCCTGGCTCTAAGATGAGCCGTAACGGAAGCTCACAGGGTATGAGGAACGGCGAGAACAGTGCGGCTGCGCAAGCGATTCCCAGCCCCAAGCATATCCCTTGGATGGAGACGGGTGAGGGCATCAACAAGGCGTACATGAAGGCTCGCGGCGAGGCGCACAGACACGGAGCTCTTAGAAACAAGTTCCTGCAGAAGTAGGTAACAGGCCTTCCCGATCTCTCGGCCGGTGGCCACTGACAATGTTTACAGCGCCGCGCAAGCCTGGAACCGTCAAGATGCCCGCCAGGCCAAGGTGTTCAGCCTTCGGGGCCAGAGCGAGAATGACCTGATGCGAAAGTATCATCGCGAGGCAGCTGACAAGCTGTATGAGGAACGAAATAAGAACAACTCCTCGAACGGCGAGATCTACGTCGACCTGCACGGGCTGCACGTCGAGGAGGCCATTCGGTACTTGGCCGAGGTGCTCGCGGAGAACGAGAACGAGAGCCGGCCTGTCTACGCGATCACGGGAATGGGCCATCACAGCAAGAACGGTAAGGACAAGGTCGGCAAGTCGGTCCGCAACTACCTGAATGACTGGCGGTACGCGTTCCGTGAGTTCTCTGTACCGGGAGACCGCAATAACATGGGCGGTATCCTGGGGATTGATGCGCGCAGTTATGACAAGTCACTGCCCAAGCAGCAGCTTGGAAACAAGCGCGACGGTGAGCCACAGGACGAGGAGGAGGTTGACATCTTGTCGCAGGGGGTGGAGATTGGTGAGGGCAAGATGAAGCTGCTGGTGCGTGACACTACCATGGGCACTGGCAAGGAGCCTCCCAAGGGCCCCAGAGGTAGTCGCTGACCCTAGGTAGAGTAGCTAAAGGCAAGAAAAGAAATAAATGAAGCTAGTCCAACACTTCCATTTAATTGCCTGCTTGACATGAGTCTGCTTGGCAGGTGGTATCTGCAAGTCATTATCATTATCACATGCCAGTTGGGTGATAATAAGCTTTGGGAAATTAAATGTCTACAGAAGTGTATGGAGTACTTCTCCTATCTAGACCGTCATTAAAAGAGAGGAACTTTTCTCGAATTGTCTACTATATATGCAGGTGTCCCAGCTAAAGTAGGCCTTTGACCTTTGTGGTGATTGCAAGGTAAGCAAGCACGAGTATACATACCTACCTAGGTAGGCAACTAGGGTCCTTAGCACTATACTGTACCTAGGTACTAATAAGTGTGGCAGTCTCAGACCCCGGAAAAGATGACGTTTGGGATGAATTCTGTGAAACACCACCAAACTCTTCATCTATTGTCTTTTTTACATGTGGATGATCTGATTCTTTCAATTGGCGTTGCTCAACACCCGGGATCTTCATTCTAGGTGCATTGCCTGCCCAGCCCTCTCTGGCTGACTGTACCTGACACTGATCTGAGCATTGACGTTGAGCGGCTTTAACCAACATCGACTTACCCTCCAACTAACATCACCACCTTCACGAAGTGAGTGTAGACAGCCATCACACTATACAAAGACACTTTAAGATTCAATGGCTGTTCAAAGATAGCACCCGCTATTCCTACTCAGACCAACTCCACCTCCTCTTCCTCGAGGACCTTGGCTAGGTAAGCAAGCCTGTCTCTCACCAAGACCGTGACGCAGCCGGCATCCCGAGGTCCTATACAAAGCTGACTCGACCTCTGTATAGCTCTAGCTCCAGCTCCAGCTCCAGCTCCACCACCAAAACAGCTTCTCAGCTTGACGATCACCCATCCTCAAAACCATGCCCGCAGACTACACATCCGCGGCAGCCGGCCTGTCCATTCCCACCTCTCCGAACGAATCCTCCACCACGCCGTCCGCCGCGTCAGCGGCCTCCCACCCCGGCGGCATGGAATCCTCAAGGACAGCGTCTCCCTTCCGCGACGACGACGAAGACAACAACCACTCCAGCTCTGACGCCGACGCCCCACCCGCAGCAGCCGCCTCCCGCCCCGTCCCCTGGGCACGCAACAGCTCCTCCGCCTCGCGCCGCCTGTCAACGCCCTACTCCCGCACCTCCGCCTCTCTGTCATCCTCCCGTACACCCCTCGACCTCCGCTCCCAGCTCGCCGACCTCGCGCGCACCACCCTCTCCACCTCGCAGACCCTCTACCGCCGCGGCACCACCGCCTTCACGCAGCTCGCGCCCGTCCAGCAGTTCCTCGTCCTCGCCGCCGCCGTCCTCCTCGCCGCGCTGACCATCACCCTCCTCGTCTTCTCCCAGCGCATCTTCCACCTCCTGGCGCCCGTCGCCGTCTCGTGGCGCGCGATCCCCGGCGGCTGGCTGCTCATCTGGCTCGCAACCTTCCTCGTCGCGTTCCCCCCGCTCATCGGCTACTCGACCGCCTGCACCGTCGCGGGCTTCGTCTACGGGTTCCCCCTGGGCTGGCCCATCGTCGCGACCGCCACCGTCGCGGGGTCCACCGCCGCCTTTGTCGCGAGCCGCACTGTGCTTGCGGGGTACGTGGACCGCCTGGTGGGCCACGACAAGCGCTTCGTGGCGCTGGGCCAGGTGCTGCGGCACGACGGGCTGGGTGTGCTGGCGCTGGTGCGCTTCTGCCCGCTGCCGTACTCGCTGAGCAACGGGTTCCTGGCGACGGTGCCGAGCATCGCGCCGCTGAGCTTTGCGCTGGCGACGGCGGCCGCGAGCCCGAAGCTGCTGGTGCATGTGTTCATCGGGTCGCGGCTGGCGCTGCTGGCGGAGAAGGGCGACGAGATGGGGTTCGGGGATCGTCTGGTGAACTATGTGAGTATGCTGGTGGGCGCGTGCGTGGGCATGGGCGTCGGGTACTTTATCTACCGGCGCACGATGGCGCGGGCGGCGGAGCTGGCGCGGGAGGAGGGTGGTGTGGGCGCGCAGCCGCTTGTTGGTGGGGATTATGTGGATGAGGAGAGTGAGAGGGAGGGTCTGATAGACCCGAACGATGCGGAGGCGCTGATGGTCGACGAGGATGATATCAGTCTTTGGGGTGCGACGGATGATGAGGACTGGAATGATGCGGATGGGGCCGCTGGTGAGGTCACGACGTCGCAGGGAAGGAATGGGAGGTATCGGGATGAGGAGGAGGCCGTTGGCGGCGAGGGCGGTGGAGGGAGGAAAGGAGGGGATGGGGAGGAGTAGAAATGTAGTTTTTGTAAAATAGATGGATGGGCTTGGTAGAGACGTAGGCTGTCTTGATATAGATTCATGAATTTTATGCTTTTACGATGCCTACTTTGGAAACTGGGCCATGAGTCTGGTGGTTTTGATAGCTTGTCGTGAAGATGATAGGAAAGCAGTACACCATTAGATTCCAAGTGTTCGTAGATCACTGTTGTGTGCAATGGAAGCAAAGTGTAGAAGGTATCATCATCTCGATTCATTATATCTTGCGACTCCTTATCAACCACGCTTGAAGGCCTTCAAAAAACACGAAAACCTTGACCCTTTGTCAAACCATACCAAAACGCCCTTGCTCGCTCGCTCTCCAACCTTGCTCATTCATAATAAAGGGCAAAAAAGAATCATGGTACAAAAAGCAAATAATGATCACAAAATCATCGCGGCTGTTGCTGGCTCTGGAAATGCTGCATGAACTGAATGGCCTGCTCCATGGGGTATCCGATAAATACGGGACCGTTGAAGACCATCTGGGGCACTGCTGACACGCCGCCCCCTGAACGCCCGTCCTTCGTCGTCGCGGGTAGCGCTGGCATGTTGAGGAACGCCGGCTGATGGGACGCCGGGGGGCTGTCGGGTGGTGCTGGCTGTGGGTGTTTGAGAGGTATAGGGTGCTGGGTTTGACTCGCTGCCTCAGCTTGCGTCGTGCTTGTGGCGCGTGGCGGGCTCTGGGGCTCGACGTCCATCTTGGGGAACTCTGCGAGACCGGGTCCGTCGAGCTGCATCTTGGAGAAGTCGAAAGGACACTTGGAGGGCTGAGCCGTGGCGACGTTGGCTTCGGGGGCCGGCGCGTGGGCCGGCGCAGGCGCGGAAGCTTGTCCAACACCGTCGATTCGCATCTTGGTGTGGTCGAAAGGACATTTTACTGGCTTTGCCGTTGGCTGGTCGGTTGAGGTGAGAGATGGGATCCGCACTGGAGCGGGTGGAGAAACAGGTCGGGCGACGGGCTCATCCGGCGGAAACGGGACAGAGATGCCCCATGGTCGACTCGGGCTTTCACCAACTCGGATTTCCTTAAGGGGCCGATCGAAACGACTGGCTCTGTCATGGTCGCCGTCCGCATCGTCCATGACGGCCTCCTCGTGCTCCGCGTCGACATGGCCGATCAAACCATCCTTCACAATCGCACTGACATTCTGCGCCCAATCACTAACGCGGCGATCAGTATGGGGCTCGTCGACGTGGCCATTCTGGTCGCGTTCAGCTTCCGGCAACATGGGAGCATGCAGGTGGGAGAGATCCTCGATCATGGATACGAGGTTGCCGTACTTTGCGTCGAGTTTTCGAATTTGCTCTTCGTTTTTCTGGTTCCTCCGCAGACACACCTCGTGGCTCCTCGGCAGCTCGTGCTTGTGTGTTTCAACGTAGCGGGCGATCTCCTCAGGAGAGTGCTTGTCCATGAATCGTATGGGGCACTGCGCTGCGCCGTTGGTGGGCGGCGCGGAGGTGGATTCCAAGGCGGCACAGATGGGGTCGCCGGGTGGGTGAGGGGTGTGGTCCTGTACGCCATCTGCGTCTCCATCGGTGCCTTGTTCCTTGAGGGCCGAGAAGGGACACCGCAATTGTCCCTTCTTCCCCTCGACGGTGAAGTCCTTTTCCAGGACGGTGGACACATCGGAGGTCATGTTGGGAGAGTGGGTATCGCGATCGGACCCGCGGGGCTTGGAGGCATCGGCTCTCATGGACAGTTCCTGCGCAACCCTTTTCCCCTCGCGGATGAACAAAGCCAGTTGGGCCTGGGAGCTGTCGGAGTGGAGACGGCTGGGCAAAGGAACGAAGCTGGCGGACGTGGGAGTGGGTGGCGGGATGTGTAGTTTGGCGATGGTGTCGGCAACGTCGGGGGCGGAAGGAGCGTATTTGTCGGCGAGAGTCTGGTACTGTGAAACGGGGAATGAGTGGTCAGTTTTGGGGTGGCAATCAGGTGAGGTTGCGCGGTTGCGGAGCATGCAGCCAAGAAGTAAGAATGAGTGCGTCTGTGTTGTATCGTACTTGTACCCCGTACCGAAGAACGCGAACACAAGTACAAAGACACGCACACAGACGTAAAGAAAAATCAGAAAATGGTATAGGTTGTCTCCAGAGAAGTGCCGGCTTCTAATCGCCACTTCAATACAGATCTAGAGCTAATGTTCATCATGTAGGTTGGTTGGTCGGTTGGTGTTGGTGGACCGGGTGCAGTGCAGTGCAGTGCAGACAAGTGGAAGTGTGGCACATACCTGCTCATGAGCATAGCGCAGCTTGTGCTCGAGAATAGTCTTGCGATCCTGCAGGACTTCCACCTCGGCTGCAAGCGCTGTGAAGGATTCAACCAGCCGTTGGACCAGCTCCGGCGAGTCCATGGCAGTGAACTGCTCCTTGAACTCGTCGGTAGACGCACATTGGTCCTCTTAGCGTATGGCAAAGGCACCGCTATGGAAGGATACCAATCACTGGTGCTGGAGATTGGTTCAGGGTGTAAAGGAGTGTAGGGTGTCGTATGTTGTTGTTGTGGTGGTGGTTGGGAGACGTGAAAAAAAAAAACTAATGGCAACAGCGCAGACAGGAAGGATTTTTGCGAGCTGGAGTGCCCCGGCCGATGCCGGACCGGGCTAGAATGTACCTACTGTACAGGGGGTCCAAGCCTAGACTGACGGGTACTTCCGCACGCCTAAAACCATGGACCACCACCGCGATTGTCACGTCAGAGCAACAGACAGGACCTCATCGATCACAATACTACTGGCAATCTTGCCGAGTTCTAATTATAGACAAGCAAAGCCTGCTAGAGAAAAGTCATACAGAATCATTTGATTACTTATCATGTATATCTAGGTAGCATCATTGCATAGATCGGTTCTCTTCTGAATCCACGGGCAAGGAATCCGGCAGGGTCCTCGCGTGTAGCTCCTGCCCGATGCCCGATTAGGAGACGAGCACCGTTATCATTCTGTTGTCCACCTGGGCACATCACCTGGTGCTCCTCCTCCTTGAAGTTCTCCTGCAGTCACTTGTCTTTTGCAGTCATTTTGCTGTGCAGCTATAGAAGATATTACCTAGCAAATACCAATCTTTACCAACCTTATCTGCATCTTCATACATCGATCGTCCTTTCACTCGCTCACTTCTCCACTACCTTGGGATCCTCACCGAGTCCGGATGACGAACTTCAACATGGCTACAATCGACAGCAAGGTATCCGTCAGGCCGGCCATCGTAAAAACCACCCGGAGATATGTTGTGTCCGGTAAGATGCTCTATGACTATCACGTCGAGGCTACGATCATGATGAACTAACGACACTGCAGGCCCGTACCTGGTGACCGAATGTGTCTTCTCGGTGCCATTGGACTACAGAAAGCCCGATGGCGACAAGATCCAGCTTTTTGCAAGAGCAGCCACCAAATATGAGCCACCATTCTTTCCTAGCCCCGACCAGGACCAACGGCAACTGCAGAATGCCTTTCAGAGGCCCTGGATCGTCTACCTCCAGGGTGGGCCCGGATTTGGCTGCCCTGAGCCTCAGGACTCCTCGCTTACTCGCTTCGTCCTCAACAAGGGATATCAGATCCTCTACCTGGACTATCGAGGCGTTGGTCTCAGCACACCTGTCACCGCCGACACTCTTGACGAGACTTCACTCAGCCGCTTCGAGTACCTGAAACTCTTCCGCCAGGACAACAATGTTCGCGATCTGGAAGCTGTACGCCAGTGTCTGATAGCCGCGCATCCGGAGCCAATCAAGAGAAAATGGTCCATTATTGGCCAGAGCTTTGGTGGTTTCGTTGCCCTGACCTACTTGTCCACATATCCAGAAGGTCTCAGAGAGGTCTTCACCTTGGGCGGGCTAGCTCCTATTTTCAAGAGCCCGCAGGAGGTCTACCAGAGCACCTTCAAGAAGGTACAGCAACGCAATCTGGTATACTACGAAAAGTTCCCCGAAGACATTCAACGTGTTCGCGTGATCACTGCGTGGCTCGAAGGGCAGGTCATCGCTGGCGGTGCCAAGCTACCTGGCGGCGGCACACTGAGTCCACGGCGTCTTCTGACTCTAGGCCACATGTTTGGGATGCACGGCGGTCTGGAAAATGTTCATGCCATGATTCTTCGCATGCACATGGACTTGGAGCAATACAGGAAGCTCACTCGTCCAACGCTGGCTGCCTTCGAGGCGTTTTTACCCTTCGACACCTGTCCTATCTACGCAATACTGCACGAGGCAATCTACTGCTACAGGCCAGGTCTGGCATCCAATTGGGCCGCCCAAACAGTGGGCCAAGAGCTTGAGAACTTTCAATGGCTTTCAGACGCATACTCATTCAGCGATCGCCCATCCGATGGGACGAAGCCATTGTACTTTAGCGGCGAGATGATTTTCCCTGTAAGCACCACCACGTCACGTACGTTACCACATACATATGCTAATGCATCAGCCTAGTTCATGTTTGACGACTACCCTGAGCTGGCGGACCTCAAGGGTGAAGCACTTCAGCTTGTCAAATATGACCAGTGGGAGACACTCTACGACGAGGACCAGCTGAAGAAAAACATTGTCCCCGTTTTTGCCGCCAGCTACATTGAAGACATGTATGTGGATTATGATCTCGCCAGGGAGACCGCACGCAAAGTGAAGGGAATCAGGACTTTCGAGACGAACACTAGTAAGTGCTATCGCCCTTCGCTGTCGCCTTTGGCTGTCGTCCTTCCACTCTGCTCGCCTACAAACGGAACCTCTGAGTAGCGGTGTGCATCTGGTCGCCATTCTCAATCAGAGCAAGTTGTTAGAGGAGACCGATTGGAGGTAAGAGAACTAATCGCCATTTCTAGTGTATCACAATGCGCTCCGAGCACGCACCGACGAAGTACTGCAACAGCTCTTCAAACTGCGCGACGACTGTATTGATTAGGCATCCACCTTAGCCTCCGCGCGTGGTCCTCTGGAACACAATTACCCTCAACCTCGAAATGCTGTTCCCAAGGGAATTTGTCTTTGGGTCGGATCTTGGCTTCGCTCCTGGCCCTCAAGACGACCTGCCCACAATTGTCGACTTCTTGAAGCTGTTGGCGAATCCGAGCATGGGACGTGAACTCGCCACAGAAGGAAGTCCATCACCTGCAACTTACATCAGAGATGATCATTCGCGGATGACTACGATGGCTCAACATTCACAGGAGCCAACAGATGCTGTCCCAAACGATGAATCGCCACAGGAGGCGCCGAGGGCTGGAAAGCTGTCTCTTTTCATCAATCCTGCAATTGTCAGCACGGCCCTGGGTCAGAAAAGCCAGGAGGCCAGGATGCAAAGCGAATCCGAAGGTATTTGAGCGGATATTTGGGACCATCTCAACCTTTCCCCTACTGTATTCGACAGAGCCGTATGGATTCTGACGAACATCCTTGGTCAATGGATTTCGTCTGCTTTTCTACTCTATCAAATTGGTATCTTGGCCGCCACGCTCTTCCAAAAATCGCAGCGAGGCTTTAATAGGACGAGCTCGAGAGAGGCGAAGCCTGCAGCGTTGATATTGAACTCCTCGCCTGCCGAAAGAGGAGGCACACCAGAGTCGTTGGCGCCCGTCAGTTTCAGTGCATTAGGGTCGCCGGCTTCAAAAAAGGAAGCAAAGGCGCCAGAATATCCATGATAGATATCCGGCTGGGTTTGCTGCACGGAATTGATGGTATTCCACTGGTTATGTGCATATTATGCATCAGCGTTTCAGTTTCTTTATTTTGGACTTGCTAATCCCGCAAAGCATAGGAATAGATCAGAGGATAATAAGACAAAGACAAGCGTTTACTCACCCATCCAGTATCAGACCCATGCTTGGCAGGCGAAATCGAGTACTCGCCCAGGTAACTCCCCTTGGGCGCCGCGCCCGCCAGCCAGTACGCGGGACATGCGAGCACCGAGTCGCGGAAGATGAGGCCCGCGCGCGTGTATGTGTCGTTATAGCCGGTGATGGTCTCGGTGCTGCCCACTTCAGGGTAGAGCTGTTTGACCTGTGCGAGGTCGGGGGCGGAGAAGTCGGGCAGGTAGCCGGCGAGCCAGCCGTCGAAGCTTGCGAGGGAAGAGTTGAAGGGCGGTATGCCGGTGTTGGTCGCGGAGGCTAGGCCTGGGGGAATGAAATTTTCTCCTTCCCGTTGATTGTACATGCCCCCTGGAGAAAGTGAGTTCTTGTGAGTGAGGTATTCATGGAGGAGTTTGTATGCTCAGACCCGTCGTGAGAGCATCGTCTCCGCCGGAAGTGAGTTCATACAAATGTTCCCATACAAGTGTACCAGAACGCGAGTGAGACCATAGCAGAGAACGTGAAGAGAAGGAGGAAGAAGGGTAAAATAGTAAGGGTAAAAGCAGGGGGAGGGAGTAGAAAGGAGAAAGACCAATAACTCACAACCATACTCCATATTCACGGCCCCCCTCTCCACCGCCTCACTCAACCGCATCGTCAAGAACCGCCCATCAATCACCGGCGCCCAAGTATAAGAGCTGGTGTTGTACGTATGGCTCGCGGCAATAACGAGGCTCGCATCGCGGATGCTCTGCACGCTCGCGTTCTTGAGACACGCCAGACTGCCCGCGCCTGTGCCGCAGCCCACGAGCGTCGAGAAGCGGTCGTAGATGGCTTGTGCTTGCGGGGCGTCGTATTCGTAGGTCTTCACCCAGAAGGGCGAGCTGGCGAGAGCGCGAGTGAAGAGTGGGCGGCGTGTGGTGGTGTTGTCGTTGGAGGAGGAGGAGGCGTGGGCAATGGCTTGGGCTATGACGGAGCCGCCGCCGGCGGATTGGCCCCAGATGGAGATAGAGGTTGGATCGCCGCCAAAGAAGGAGATGTACTTGTTTGTCCCTGGGGATTTTGTGAGTATGGTGTTTTAGTTGGAAAGTGAACACAAAGGGACGAAGAGACTCCATGAACGATTCTGCGCATGCTCTCGTCTCGACTCTCATCAAGCCACGGCACCGTCTCAAAGCCCCCTCCTCTCTCACAAAAGATCACGAAAGAAAAGCGCACTCACACTTGATAGCAGCATCCTGATCCAACAGCCCCGGATTTAGATCACTCCCCTCGCGATCCTCTCCGACCTCCCTCCCAGGCAAGAACCCAAACGCATTCGTCCGATAATTTGCATACACAAACACCAGCTCCGCACTCTCGCTCACATTCAGAACCGGATACGCGCTCGGCGGCAGACCAAAGCTCGCACTGCCCTGTATATACGCGCCCCCATAAAACACCACCACCACCGGCCGCAGCGGCTCGCCCACGGTCCACGGCCGCGAGTACAGGCCCAGGTACAGGCAGTCCTCGGAGCCGTTGACGGTGCGCTGCGGGCACATGTCGAAGGCTTGGTCCGAATCGTAGACGGAGCCGCTGGGTTGTGGAGGGGGCGGCTGCGGGCCGCGGAAGCGGAGCGCGCCGGTGGGGGGCGCCGCGAAGGGGATCTTGCGCCAGTAGGAGATGTTGTAGGTGGGCGAGTAGGCGCCTTGGAAGGTGCCGTAGTCGAGGGGGGCGAGGAGGGTTTGGGCGGTGGTTAGGGCGGACAGGAGGAGGAGAAGGAGGAGGGGAAGAGGGCCCGTGAGGGGGGAGGATGAAGCCATGGTGAGGGGTGGAATGCGTTGGTGCTCACCGTGAAGGCAGGAGGGCCCATGGTGTTGATCAGAAGGGGCACAGCCTTTTATAGGGCAGAAGTTCTGCTTGCTCCAGCAAGATCTTCCATCCACATGGGCTTAATGCCATTGTCTCCCAGCCTAAGGCGCCGAAGCAGTAGCCGATCATACAGGAGCGGTTGGGGAAGGGGGACGGTCTCTGTCGATTCAAATATGCATGGTGACATCGCTCCACCACAAAATGGTGATGATGTTGATCCACAGCGCAGCAGTTTTCGGCATACTGAAATCCGGGGACTGTGGAGAAAAAGAGATACTGCATACTGTTGAAAAGAAAAAAGTTCAAGGCCAGTACGTTGTCAGCGTACTCCGTACTGAGGAGAGGATCGTTGTAAGTCCACCAATCAAGAGTTGTGACGCCCCAAGGCTGGAAGAAAGCACAAAATTGTTATAATGAAATTCTTCAGCTCGATGTTTCCCCTCAACCATGCATAACTCGTGTATGAGGATATTTTCCTTTCGTAGCAAGAACACCAAATATAGGCTCCCCTGAGACTCCATCCACGCAGAACGATGCCATATCATCAAATGTAGCCAACAACACAGAAATCATCCACGCTCTTTTTGCTACGTCGTCGCGAATGAAACCTTGCAAAGCTGAAGATGCACCGAGGAAAGCACCGCCATTGCCGCTTTGTCCTCGTTAATCGTCCTGCCTGTGCCGATTCGGATGCCCACGATAATGAGGATGAATTCCTATCCCCATCGGCGGCGGCCTAGTACTCACAAAAGGATGCCGCTCCATACTAGGTATTCCCGAGCGCAAGTCGCCCTCCCCCCGAAGCGCCATCTCCTTCAGAACTAACGCTCCCACCTCCGGGTTCTCGCACAAGAAATTGTTCGTCTCCATCGGCGCCGTCCTCCATAGAGCCGTCTGCAGAAAGCCCACGCGCGCAAAGACCATCTTCAGCAGCGGATCTTTGTCATTGACGCCGTCGTAAAGCTTCGTGCACAGCTCGAGGACCTCGATAGTGGCGGCGTCGGAGCCGGCGGTCTCGAGCATGTCGATCGTCACGCGCGCGACTTTCTGCTTGAAGTCATCGAGCAGGAACTTGTTGGCACATATGTAGACGTCGAGGTTGAGCTCGTACTCCATCAGCCACGTGCGCATGTCCTCCCCCTTGATGCGCGCCAGGTTAGCCGGTGCCGGCGGTGGAGAGGCGGGTTGCGGAAGAACTCGTCCGTCTGGGCCTCGGCGGCGATGGCGGTTGGATCTAATTGGTATCGGGGCGCCGAACGGGGGGAAGGGGAGGTTATTAGTTGGTGGCACTCGAGACGTGAAGCCGCACGCGTAGCAAGGTTGCAAGGTGACGACACACGTGGGACAGGTGCATTGTGGACGGTGCATGCCCGGGTGCTTCTGTCTCAGACGCTCGACTTCTCTTTCTGCGCGCCGGCGTTGCCGCTCGCGTCGTTGCCGTATCCTGGCACTGGTATCACTCACGACGCTGGATCCCGTGGATGAGTCCGAGTCGGCGTCTGCGTCGGGGCTGCTTGGTAACTCTCCCTCTCGGCCTTTTCCCTTGTCCTCATCCGGTATGAGTACCGTTGACAGAGACTTGGTCGGAACGTATGTATTTTCGTAAAGATATGCCACGAGGAAGTGGAAAATCGCCGGGTCTTCCTCGGGTAAGTCGAGAGTCTGCGCCGTAGCCTCTATAAAGCCCCCGCATAGCGCTTTGCGAAACCATTCGGACCTAAGTAAAACACTTCTGTGGACCTGGCGTAACGTGAGCACATGTTCTGCTTGCGCGACACACAAGGGACTCAACCGCAAAACTCACCTGAAAGACTTCCTGATGCGGCGCCATGCCCACCCGCACTGGAATGACCGGTGAACTGTAGCGGCTGCAGTAGAAGTCAGCTTTCAAGATTCTGAAACTCTACGGAACTCATGGATCTGGCGCGTTGGCGGCGAGTGTGTTTCGAGAAGGGGACTGCCATACCCGTCCGCAGTCGTAAGCCAGAGGTCCTCTTTCGGGCTCAACACCTCTTTCACATCCAATTCCTCCGGCAATCGATCCAGTACAACCACATCTGGAGAATTTGAAGGTGCTACCACCACATCGTGCAGAGTGCCTTCTGTCGGATCCGGCCGTGAGCTACCCTCCCCGTTTCCTGGTGCTGATGCCATCTGTGATGCCGCCGGTGAGCCCACTCCGCTTTGTCCGCGTCGGTGCGCTGATATGTTTCGAGCGATAGCTGAGCTCAGATTTTTCTTTGGGTCTCCTGCCAACCTGAAAATGGTCGTGCAAGCGAGAGAAGATAGATAGGTCAGGACTAGACCCGGAGCATGAGGACGCGGCAAGGGCTGTTATATTGCTCTGCGAACCCTTGCGCAAGAAGGCTAGCCGGCTGCCTGCTCATGCAGGCTGGAAACTCTCCGGGATTCCCAAGCAGTGCGCGTTGGAAATCGACAGCAGTAAGCGGGTAGTCAGGGTGCGGTGCGGTGTGTGTGGCAGAGCTAAGCAGGCAGCCACACCGAAATTCTGTCGAATGACATGCATGCATACAGCAAGACTGCGACGATATCGAGGGCGGCTCGTGAGAACGATAGGTTCGCCCGATGGCCATGTCCTTGGCACCTTTCCCGTGCACCCACTTGCTCAACACTCACTCGCATGAGGTAGACAAAGTAGGAGAGGTTGCGGTACTGCATACAAGTGAATGAATTTGGTGATTCAAAGTGAATACACTTCACCTTGATGCCCTACCTAAAACGCCCGCCCATCTTCATGACCTAGTCGTCTAACTATGCACACCATCCACTTGGTCCAGCATGGAGAGGGACGTCGAGTGCAGCCATTCATGGGTGCGCTTTTTCAGGCCGACGGCTGCTCAAAACCGGGGCGAGCGAAACAAGGACCGGTAAAGGAAAAGATCTCGGCCTGCTGTGCGACCAGTCCTGCCAGGCTGTGGCGCTGATGTGCTGTACTGTTGAGTGGTTTCTCCGCATGGCACCTGCGAGCGTATGCTTTTTGCAGGGCGTTCGTGTGTCGCTTGACTACCGTCTGAGTGGTAGACAGCCAGCGGCACGTCTCTTGCTCGCTCACGGCTGGGGTGTGATGTCTGGCAGGCAGGACGCACTGCAGTCTGGATGGGCTTGGAGCACGCACCATGTCTCGGACAAGGTAGCTGAGCACGAGTGAAGCGGTGGTATGACTCCGCCACTGTGGGCCAATGAAACATCGTAGACTCGGTGCCATGCTGTAGAAGAGCCCACGAAGCTTACACGCCCGGAGGAAGCCGCAATAATCACTCCGCGTTGTTAGAGAGCAGAATTTGGTCATGACCGAAAAGCCGCGCCAATGGCTCTCTGGACGCAGACCAACAACCCGCGAAGAAATAAGCTGTAGATAGCGTAATCACACAAAGCCCTGCGCTGGATAAGGTTTCCGAAGAAGTCTCTTGTACGAGGTAACGCTGCTTGCTCCGCGGGTAACAGCATTTTCCTGCACATGGAAATTTCTGATGCCACGATATCAACACCACCATCGCGGGTATCATTCCTCATCAATCTCTTGCTGCATTTCGATTTCTAATGAAGTCAATTAGTGAACTGATCGGCCCAAACGAAAAAGACACACTTACGCCAGAGCTTATTCGCCGAGTCCGCAATGACCTTCGCCTTATTCAGCAACTTCTCTTTGTACTTTTCCTCGTCCTTTGCCTCCAGACGGAGTTTGTTGGGTTGAGCCTGCATGAGTATAGGAACCAGCTCTTGCGGGTCCGCATTCGCAACAGCTGCAATACTACGCAAGCCATTGTCCCAGAATACCCGCGCTGTGCGGCTCTTCACAAACATAATCTTCGCCAGCTGTAGCAAGTCCGATTTAGCGCCTGCCTTGAGCCTGTCCGAGAAATGGTCCAGTGCAGCAGCCATGATCCCCCAGTCCATTTGTTGGCAGAACTTGATCATGCCCGCTGCAAAACCATGGCACGTCTGCGCAAGTGTTTGAACAGTCCCGCGGGGCATCTCGTACTTCTTGGCAACGCGGTGGACAGGCATCTCGTTGCACAGGTCGCGAAGTTGCAAGGCAAGATAGAAGCGGTGATAGACCCGCGCGAGCTCCTTTTCCTCGGTGGTAGAAGTCTTCATCGCGCCACCACGTCTCATTCTGTTGATCTCCGTCGGCTTGAGACCTAGAAAGCCGAGGACACGCATGCCACTGTCGTCCAAGTTCTCCATCTCGTTGGCAAACACCTTCCAGTTGATGGTCACCGACATGTCTTGGACGGGTGTGAATGTGTAAAGGATATGCAGCTCGCCATCCATCACAAAAGCCTGCAGCGCCCTCTTCAACTCCTTATGAATGAAGACTCCATCTTCAGGATCAAGGGATGAGGTCACGATGGCTCTACCAAGCTGCGTTGCTTCGAAAGTGGCAAAGGCCCCTATCGAAATGAATCCCCTTGACTGCAAGTCCGTGAGACTAGTCTCTACGATCTCGGTGACCTTGGTGCTAGCAGCGACGGAGTGGTAAAGCAGGGTTTTCCTAACGTACTCGTCAAGCGAGTCCCGGCTGGTAGCAAGCCGTACAGCAATGGCCTCGAGTAAGGCCCGCTGGATCCGTTGCTTGTCAGAGATGAGACAGCTTGATATCTGCGGAAGTTCGGCCTGCATAAGCTCCACCACGTCTTCGAGGTCTCTTTGGCGACAACAGAGATAGGTTTCGCCGACCTCGTCTTTGCCTTTACGACCGGCTCGTCCCCTCATCTGACGCAGCATCGCTGGTCCGACGAGATCTCTCCCCATGCGGGCGTTGTGAAGAATGACACGCCTGGCGGGAAGGTTGATGCCAGCTGCCAAGGAGCAGGTGGCAATACAGACCTTGATGACGCCTGTGTCGTAAGCATTGGCGATGAGATCTCGCTCCTCTGTTGTGAGACCTGCGTGGTGGAAAGCGACGCCGTTGGGCAGTGTCTGTTCCAACGTAGGATCAAGTCCTCCGGTCAAGCTGCGAAGGTCCCCGAGCAAGTCCGTGCGCTTTTCTTGGATGTCGGCATTCATTTCGTCGAAAGTTGGCATAGCACGACTGATTATCAGCGCGTCGGCCTCGCATCCAGCTCGACTGCTCGCGAAGACCAGCACGCCATATCCAGCGCGAGCTGTTTCAATCGTCAATGCCACAACAGAATTCATCACAGAATCCTGTAACTCCTGAGCTTCCGATGGCGCGATTGTCCCGATAGCAGTCGATCGAGCTTGTGAGGCCTGGGTTCCATGCGCTTGCGTTGCAGCTCTGATCAACAGACGCGTTGTCCCCGCCTCATAAATGCTGCCATCGTAGACGAGGTGTTCCTGAATGGGTATGGGTCTGTAATTTGTCTCGTAGAAGTGGCCCTGGAGCCAGGTAGCTAATAGCTTGATGTTCGTGAGTGTAGCGCTCATTCCAACGATCTGCACAGCGTGGTCATCCAGGGACAGAAGCTTCGTCGCCATAAGTTCCAGCAGATATCCTCGGTGATCATCGTCGATCATATGGAGTTCGTCAAGCACGACGACTTTCAGGTTGGTGATGGAGCCGTCATCGATAGCTGCGTTTACCAACGAGTTTGCCTTCTCTATCGTGCAAACACCAATGTCAAAGTCCAGCCATGTCTCCTTTATTTTGCTGCCGCCAAAGAATCCAACGACCCTGACTGTGTCCTCGTCGGCTCTCTTCCGCCAAATCTTCCATTCAGATTCCTTGATCGGACCAGTGATGGACTCTCGCGAGATCCCGTGGACCAGATTCCTCAACCAGCGCACCTTTTCCTGGACAAGAGCAACGTACGGCAGCACTAGTAGGGCCTTGGCCTGTCTGTCTTCGAGAATTTTCTTGAGCATCAAGACATCTGCAACAAGCGATTTACCTCCACCCGTTGGTGCGCTGTAGACTAGGTTCCTCTCGCCTTTGAGAAGACCGGGTCCGAGCAAGCATTGTTTCTGCCAAGGATAGATACCCTTGATGCCCAGGGTCTCGAAGTTGGCCACTAAAGGCTTCGGAAGTCTGAACGAAGGGTGGCAGAGTCTGAGTTGGGCATCTTGGGCAGGAGTTGGTGTAGACGGGAAGGTTCGTCTCTGAGAGTACTCGGACAGGTTCACGCTCCCACCTTGGGTACTTGGTGGAGGCTGTCTCGTGATCTCGCCGGGCACGAGTTTGGGCAATTTCGTGTTTGCAGACGCAGCAGTCTGAAAGGGAGCCACGCGTTTGACTGTTTGGGGACCTGCGTCCTGGACGAGAGGTGGACTAATTTGCCTTTTCTGGCCGATGACAGTAGTGGTCTGGAAAGTAAATTGCTGTTCTCGCGCCACTTGCACGCTCGTTTTATGCCGCACACCAACAGGTCCAGCCATTTTCTGGCTCGTCCGGTCTATTATAGACGCTGAGCAAGGGAGAAAGTACGCGTTCGAAAGCAGCGGCCGTGGGCATCTTTTCCTCCGGTAGCACGGCTGGGACGAGATAAGAGCGAGGCCAGACGGGCGATGAAGTTGAGCAATGATGCGCGGTCGAACTAGATTAGTGACCACAGAATGTTGCCCGAAGAAATAGCAGCACTAAGCAAGCAGTCGTGAAGCTATACGGAGTACTCGTTCCCACAGCCAAGTCAACACAGCACTTCGAGAAATGGCTTAGTAAGCAACACGGCGCCAAGCGCTGGAAGGAAAATGGAACTTTGGAAGGCGGCAAGGTTTTGGAGGCGCGGCGCAAAACATGCCACGCCTGGGTCATTGGCTGGGGACCTGGCGCAAGCTGGGGGGACCTGCCTTTTGTCTCGCCCCACTCCCCTGCCCCCTGCCGTTTCCTCAGTTTTAGCTTCTATGTTTTGAGGGTAGGAAGTTGGACCAGGGTGGATCCGTGCCTTCCCGCACCGCGACGGTTCCTTCAACGTCATGTCAAGAACGCTACAACAGCCAGCTGCCGATAAATCACCGTGAAGACATGATTTGAGGTGCGACGGTGTTCTTTGGTTGCATGGAATTAGTGCCACTCCACTCTGACACGCTGTGGTATACACATCGCTCGGTGCCTTGTACGCCCCAGGATTTATGCTGCAGTGACTCGAGCCCACGCGGCTGAGGCTTCGTTTCAGGGAGACAGGCTAGGTCATTATCCTATTCACAAAGGAGTTCTCTTCCAGGCGCATCGTGATTATCTACCTGCCCTTTGTTGGTTATCTGGACCAGCGGGCATCACCTTGACGACGTGTCTAGCTCGGCTCGTGCAATTTCTCAAGGCATCAAGTAACGACTACATGAGATCATTCACTCAATTTCGCGGCAATCTTGTGGACAACAGCTCTTGTTCTTAGCAATCATCTCCGTTTCGCCTGGCCCACAAAAGTGAAGTTATTGTGGTATAGGCCAACTAGGCATCGTCGTGATGGCAGGCAGGCAATTGCATTGATTACCAGAGGTCTACCTCGCACGCTGCTACTGGTGCGCTGTTAGTAGAAAGGAGACTTGGCTGAGAATCTTACTCTGTCCCTCGGTAATTCCTCAAGGTCATATCCATGAGTTCCATGCGCCATCTCGATACAGAACAGGAGGCATGCGCACCAATGTGTACCAAATAGACCCATCTGGCCTAAACATTTTTAGTATAATCATCGGGATTCGTAGTCTTCTCGGAGTCTTCAGCTTTTATCGCTAGATACGCTCATGTGTCTTGTGGCGTGGGGTGCACACCCCACCTAAATATGCAGTCCCTATCGTCGTCACACAGGCTTCTTTCTCATTTGTCACCGGCACATGGCCGTAGTCATCAAGTCCGCTGTAGCGAGCTCTATAACTGACGGGACCGGTCCATAAGGCATATACGCCTTCTATATAGATGAGAGCCATACCCATAGTAACAAGACCGCCTAATTGGGGGGCTCACGCCGGCGTGCTACTATTTTTAAAGATGCCATTGCAAGACTGGCGAGTCGATTGGCAAAATGAGCTTCGTTTTGCTTGACTCGAGCTCCCGGCTGGCGCGTGCACTTGCCTGCACAAGCACCGGCAGATTACCACTATGCGAAGACAAAACTCGCATTGAGAGTGAGAAGGTACAGCTTCCCGCAGCAAGCGATGCTGTGGGCGGAAGCCTTTACTTTGTACAAATACGTTCCAAAAGGAGGATTTGCTGACCGCGGGGCGCATTTGCTATGTCCGGGGATCGCGGAGCTGGACTACGCCAAGCGACAAACCAACAGTCGGGGCTGACCTTTGAAACGGGTCTGCTTGGTGGCAGGACTACTGTGCTATGTTTGCGCCGCCGCTTTATGACTTTCCGGCGATAAATGCACCCGGGAACAAAGGAGCAGGTCGGTCAAGCAAGTTCGGACCCTGCGGATTGCTGTGGCGGTGAATGGTCTTCTTGTTTATGAAGACGCGGGTGCGATCGTGATATCTTTTGGTTGGGGGAAGGAAGGTGCGCAGCTGTTTGTGGGTCGAGGCTCAATCGCCGGGCTGACGGTGAAGGCAAAAATCGGATGGGGGCAGACATGGGTGGCCGCTGGCGGAAGGATGACAAGAGATGGTGGGGAAGGGAGACCCCCGAACTTTGTTGCTGCAGTCTGCAGTCTGCGGTCTGCAGAATCAGAGCGGATTGCAACGACATGCGTTCACAAGTTTCCAAGCATTGGCCGGCAACATGATAGCTTGAGCTTCATCGAGGCTGCTGCGGATCGACTGGTGATCCACAGGAGACCTTCACATTTGGTATTGACATTGAATGTCAAAAAGTGTGAGACGGTGGGCACACGCCGGGCGGAAGCTGGGAAGGTTGGATATGCCGCGCCGACTGTAGCATGTGTCCACTAGGCTTGCTGCGAAATTCTTGCATTGTGGTTCAAAGCCGATGAGCTTGATGCCAGTGGAAAACTTGGGTCCAGTCCCATTGACTATCTGCCCGTCCCCTTAAGTGCAGACCTAGCCCTGGAATGGACGAGCAAGATCCCTGGCGCCCTTGCTGCTGGTTTGGCGATCTCGCCTACAGAACGCAACTTTCAAGGGCATGGACATTTACAACTCACTCCTCATGATGTCGACGGTTCCAGGATCGATGCCTGCAGCCGGGTCTTAGATTCGTGCAACGCGAACACCCACCACCAACAGGCGACCGGTGTCATAGTAATAATAGCATACCAGGCTGCCAGGTCAGCATCGTCCAGCGGCGCGGAGGTTGTGGGGTGGAGTGGCGTGCTGCCCCGGTCCGTGATCAAGCCCCAGTGCGGACAGTCATACCCTAGCAACGGGTTGGCCTAAGTCTGCCTTTGAGCCTGGCCATGTGCCTTCTAAGAGGGAAGACCCGGTGTACCATAATATGTATTGGGGTCGAGTGACTATGAGCAGATAGTGATAATCGCGCTTGTGCTCAGATATTCTCATATTTTTTTCTGACAACTCTGATCCGTGTTTCAAGCTGATCGGTGCAGGGCTACCAGCCCTTGAAAGGACAAGCGTTGTAACCTTGTTAGAAACAGGGGATCGGAAGAGCGGGTGCCACTAAATATCACAGTTGCGAAAGACAGATCGTGACAGCTTGAACCGAGCCGCGGACTTCTACAATATGAACCCGGGGGAACTTGGAGAGAACGGCAATCATGGGAGATGTGGGCTTGATGAGATGATCAAGGTAGGGCTGACACGGCGAAGCCCCCCTCCCCTTTCGAGGCATGCTCGCTCGTACTTGACAAAGTTCCGAACTGGTGTATCAACTGTTCTGCCCTCTTTGTAGCCTAGAACAAATCTGTGCAAAGCGCAGACAATTTGGGACCGGGTATTAACGAAAATATAAAGAAGAAAAGAACATCGTTCGTCCTTCCATGGCATTGTTGCCGGATTCATATTCCAGCCGAGTCATTTCCACTTTTCTTTCCCAATGCACATGGCAGTCTGGAACCGTTTTCCCTCCGATGTTGACAAAATGTCTACTGCGTACTCTGTAATCTGTCTATTTAGGACGTCCGTGACAGCCCGAGTACCAGACTTTGCCTTGCCGACGCAATGTCAAACACCATTCCAAGGGTCGTTGATGCTGTCGCGTGTTGGGCCAGGTGGTTCTCACCGCTGAGAGCCAGAGCCTTGCACGCCGCCAAGGCTTGGAACAGCATATATTGAGATGGCCCTGCAGCGGGAAAAAGGAAACGATTTGTGAGAGGCGTTGCGTTGCCCTGACCCGACCATTCTGTACCAGTCCGCTAGTCGTACCGAAAAAAAGTGCAGAGTTGACGAACGTGAGAGGGATGCCGAAGTGACCAGGCCCCCGGCCAAGACGTGCAGGTGTGGGCTCCACCGACATGGGGCTAGTGCGTTGCCCTACGTGCTGGAAGTAGAATGAAGGTTGCGGGTACTCGGGACGTTGGCATGCAGCTCAGATCTTACACGGCCCGCCAAGATGGCACTGCAAAGCGACATCCGGTCTTTCACCACCAGCAAGCCTCACATTGACAGAGAGTGTGATCGAGGAGTTGGACTCTTCATTTTGGACTGTAGGAATGTATCATGATTCTCACCAGATTCGCGATAGTTATTAACCAAATTCTTTACATGAATTGTGCCAAACTCACAATCGAATATGTGGCCATTTCGAGGCATGTCGTTCACTTTGGGGCTCCCGTGGAACTGGCGCGGGTATGGAGCCAAGTCGCCCAAAGTACCTTGCACCCGCGAGCGACATCTCCACGCACCCTTGTCTGATGCGTGGTCCTGAGCCGGGCTGGGGTCGTCTTTGTGCAGAGGCGAAGAGGTACGGACGAGGCCCCCTGCAAAAAAGACAGATCCACGCTCGACATATCCCATTCCCATTCCCATTCCCATTGCCTTTCCGCACATCCTCGTCTTGTCTCGTCGCGCACCTTTGGCCTGCCTGGCTCAGTGCTTGTTTGCCTTTCTCGCTCGTCTCTGCACCTATTGCGGCCAGCTTCGTGATAGTCACCCCCCTCCCCCCTACTCACCCGCCATTTCCAGCATTAGGCAGAAAGACGGATTCTATCATTTCCTTTGCTGCTTCGCGACCCCCCTGTCCCTCGCACAGCACAGTGCTGTATTGAACAGAACCCTACAGAGGCCCGAGGACCTGAAAGTTGGTAGTGGATTGTCCTTGATAGGTATGCCTGGCGTAAAACACGCGATATGGCCGCTTGGGCGCTGGTGACGTTCATCAACCCTTCCCGACTGCCATGGATGTGCGAGCAGGTGCCGTACCTCTAGCACATGCAGTAGTAGGATAGTAGTAGGAAAAAAACATACTGCCCGTCTCGGTCGGGGGGCCTTCGAACCTTTTCTCTCTATTCTCACTCGACCCCAACTTTGTTCCCGTCTTTCCCAGCTGGCCAAATGCCTACAAGCGCCATCTGCCATCCATACCTACCTAGGTAGGTATGTGCCATCATCACCCCTTGGATGCACTCGCCCAAGTGCATCTCGTTTACCTAAGCAACCCGGCGGTTGATCCCTGCACCTCCAGGCCCATGCCTTTTCATATCCTTCCCCTTCCACCATCTCACTCTTGCGCCAATATCGTTTTCCCATCTTCATCATCAACGACGCCCTGACACACCAGTGTTTCCTTCCTTTAATCAACTTGTCGGCAGGCTTTCTTCTCCGTGCCAATTTCCCTGCCTTCACCACCGGAATCTCGTCATCCACCCGGCCACACCCCACATTCTGCTGCCGTAAATCATTTTGCATTGAATTCGTTGTACCTTGTACTCCCTTCACCTAGCTGGTCCGAGTAGAGCCACGCCCATCCCCCGGTCTGGTTTGGATACCTCCCATCTACCTCTGGCCATCCCGCCCATCTCTTCGTTCGCCGCCATCCTGACGAACCAGTGGCAATCTTCTCCCACAACACATATCTTCTTGTCGTCAAATCCATCAAAACAGTCCAAATCGCCACTCACAACCTACGCAGCACGCCCTCCCCCATACAGATCTCATCCACACGATTCTCGATATCGTCTGGGTGTGGTTAATGGATTGGTCCTGACACATTTTACCCTGGCTGCGTGAATAGTCGCCATCCGTTTTTTCCTCGCGGCGCCGACTTCACTGCATACGGTCGGCGCCTCGCACGCTGCGCCCGAGCTTGGACTCTCATTCACTCTCGGCGAGGGACCACGGCGGCCCAGTCACACAAACCATGGCTTCCAAAATTCAACCACCCACGGCCGCTGCTAGCACCGACAGTCCACCTCTTGTTCCTACCACAAACACTGCAGTGCCGGCTCAAGAACCATCGGATCCTACCACCACGAGTAATCTGTCCTCTCGCATTCCTTCTCCATCACCGCTTCCAGTGGCTCTCCCCCCAAAAACAGAGATTGACATCACAACCTCTGGTGTTCCCCCCACCACATCGCAGCCTATGGCCAAGACTTCATCATCGTCCTCCTCAGCGCCCAACGCAACAGACGCTAAAGATGCTGCTGCATCCGGGCCGTCACCATATGGCACGCGTTCCCGCATCAGGTCCGGTCGAGGAGCGCGGGTCAACTACGCAGAGGACAAGGACCTCGACATGACAGATTACGTCGACACGGTTCCCGAGAAGAAAGGCAACGGCGATCGCTCAAAGTTTCGCCCCGTCAACGCCAACGGGAATGTACCTCATGCTTCGAGCGATGGTCCGCCGCGATCATCTGCAGCACCAGCTCGCAAACCTCTGCCAAGTAGCGACAGCGGGAAGGCCGCCAGCGCAGCTAAGGAGCATCCTCAGCTCAACCAGGCTGGAACAGCCGCAGTCCCTTCATCCGCTGCCAGCTCTGCTGCCACCCAGCAACCTTCGAAAAAGCGCAAGGCGAATCCCACCGCGCCTTCAACTTCAAAAGATGCGTCGTCAAACGGCACTATCGTGCAGAAGCCGAGTGGCGTTTTCATGGACCACCTTGGTCCCACGGGCTTTTCGGAAACCAACATGATGACTTTTGAAAAATGCGGAGCTCGCTTGAAGAACAACACACTGACAGCCGACGATGGCACCGTCTTGGCCCCAAACGGTAAGCAAGCTGTGGTTGTACCAGCTCCCAATTCTACGCTATGAGTTTCAAGTTGTGCTGATTCATCCAGACCACGTCTACTCTGTGTGTGAGCCACCCGGTGAGCCTTACTACATCGGCCGCATCATGGAGTTTTTGCACAAGAACAACGACCCATCCGGACCTATTGATGCCCTCCGTCTCAATTGGTTCTACCGACCCAAGGACATTTCAAAACGGTCTCAGGACACACGACAGTTATATGCGTCAATGCATTCCGATATCTCACCTCTGCATACACTGCGCGGAAAATGCACAGTCAAGCATCGGGCTGAAATCGTTGTCACTCCATCCAAGTCCAAGGCAGAAGAGGCCATTATGACCGAGTACCGAAAGACCCCTGACAACTTCTGGTGGTCTCAGATGTATGATCGCTACATCTCCAAATCCTACGACGCCATTCCAACATCTCAGGTCATCAATGTTCCAGAGAGGGTGAAAAAGATGCTTGACAAGCATTGGAAATGGATCTTGGTGGAGCAGGGCCGTGGGAAAGAGCTCACAAGTGCTGTCAAGTCTTGCAAACGATGCAATGGCTACTGTGCCAAGTAAGTGCCTATCGCCTGTCTTCAGCACCAATTCACTCCCCAATTTTTTTTGTTATTCTCAGCATTATCGCACACCCTGGCCTCTATTCCATGTCCATTTTCCAGATCATGCCCTTGTACTGCACAGCATCTTTGCAAGAAAGTCAGCCCTGAGCCACAGGCTGTTGGCTCCCATCTTGACTTGGATCAGACTCAGCCAGAATCGTGTGGTCTGGGACCAGGCAGGGCCTGTGTCAAGGGCCCCCAACTTGGTCCCCAGGACTTGTGCCACTGCCAAGCCTGATTGCAGTTGTCAACCGACGCTAGCTCTTCTTTGGGAAGCCCCACTTTTACTTGCATCTGCTAACCTATTTGGGTATTTAGTGCCAACTCCGTCGACTGCGGCTTCTGCAACAATACCTATCACATGCAATGTGTAAGGCCGCCCTTGCAGAAGAAGCCTGCCCGGGGTTTTGGGTGGGCTTGTGGTCCCTGCAATGCTGCACAGGAACGAAAGCTTGAAGCTTTGAATGCTCCTCATCTCCAGGAATCTGGCAGTCGTGCTGGCACCGAGGATGAGGAGTATCCCGAAGAGGGAGAGGAGGATGACCATGCTCTGGCTGATACTGATCGCACCAGCCCAGAAGAAGAGCAGGAACATCCTGCACCAACTGCTGACCAGCTCAAGATAGCCAATCTATGGGTATTCCGATATCTTGGGGTACATTGCAAGATAGAAGATGCCCTTGATCTGGACGACCGCATCTTCCCACGTGCCAGCTCCCGGCTTGGACCTCGACACCAGGCAGCTGTGCTCGCTTGGCCTGGCCGGCCAGTGGAGTTTGTCAAGCCATTGGAAATCAAGAAGAGTGGGCGCAAGGATGGTCGCCAACCCAAGGAGGTCCAAGCTCTCATTGAAAAGGACAAGCGCGAGCGAGAGAACCGCCCCAAATATATCCAGGATGAGCCTTACATAGGCTACATTCCCCGAGGAGAGGACCTACCCGAAGATGACCCCAAGGCCACATCCACATGTCTGTGGAAGCCGATCGAGGATGTCAGGGGAGAGCTCCAGAAAGATGCAGATGGCGATCTCCTGATCTCTGAAGCTGGAATTGACGACTACATGACAAAAGCCAGGACGATGTGGAAGCCTCTGGGCTTGCCTGAGAGAAGCACAAACCTGGAGGATGTGGCACGCAATCTTCTGTTCAAGAACGACTACAATGCTGAGAAGGCCCTGCAGGCCCTGGCCACAACCGACAAATCAGCCTTCAAAGAGCCTGAGCTGACACCAAATGAGGCAAAGCTGTATGACCAGGGTGTGTCAAAGTTTGGCGCAAATGTGGTTGATCTCAGGAGATTCATCAAGACAGTGCCTGCTTCTACGCTTGTGCGATACTACTACAAGTGGAAGAAGACTCCTCAGGGCAAAAAGATTTGGGGCAATTGGTCAGCTCGTAAAGGAAAGAAGGAGCTCAAGAAGGCGCAAGTTGAGGCCAGTGCAGCTGCGATTGAAGTCGCGGATAAGGACGATGATTCAGCATTCGACTGTGATAAGGCCATGGCCAAGAAGAAGGCTTTCATCTGCAAGTTCTGCAACACCAAAACTTCCCGGCAGTGGCGGCGGGCTCCTGGACTTCCTCATGCTGTGATCACGGAGACTGGCAGCAAGAGCAAGGACAAGGGTGCGCAATACATTGTGGCTCTGTGCAGGCGCTGTGCAGAGCTCTGGCGCCGGTACGCCATCCAGTATGAGGACCTGGAAGAAATCACCAAAAAGGCTGCTGCTGGTGGCCGAACTTGGAAGAAGAAGGTTGACGAAGAGCTTCTCAAGGAGCTTCAGATTGCCAACCAGATGATGGAGGTGACCAACTATAACACAGAGCCACCAGCACCTCTCAAAGCTCCAACCATGCCAGTTGCACCACCTCCAACAACCCAAGAGCCGCCTCGCAAGAAGCTCAAGTCTGACAGGGACTCAGAGTCTGCAGCACCAGATGCTGCAAATGTGGCTGGCAGCAATGCAGCAAAGAAGAAGGAGAAGGAGAAGCCTGTGGAGAAGCCCGTGGAAAAACCGAGGCCAAAGACCCCGCCTCCACCACCAATGCCGAAGCCCAGGGTTATGGTTTGCGACATCTGCTCCCAATTGGAGCCCTTGGGAGACGAGCATCTCCAGTGCAAAGAATGTCGTATGACAGTGCACCGCAGCTGCTATGGTGTGATTGACAGCCGACAGGCGGGCAGATGGGTTTGTGATATGTGCACCAACGATAAGAATCCACAGTGCTCATTGGTAAGTCCTCTTCTGAACCTCGTAGCTGTCAACAAAGGTGGTTGTTTACTGACTCTCTTCTCAGCGTTACAAATGTACCCTGTGCCCCATTGAGTTTACAGAGCATGACTTCGTGGAGCCTCCCAAGATCTCCCACAAGAAGAAGACCGAGAAGGAGCGAGAGCGTGAACGTCTAGAGAAGGAGATGGCGATCAAAGCAGCCGATCACTACCGCCAGCGCCAGGAAGATCTCGGCCGGCCTGTCAACCCAAGAGAGCCCCTCAAGAGGACAGCAGACAACAACTGGGTCCATGTCACCTGCGCCGTCTTTACTCCGGAGATCAAGTTCGGCAACGCGAAGACTCTCGAGCCCAGCGAAGGCATTCCTTCGATTCCCCGCGGACGTTTCCAAGAGACATGCAAGATTTGTAAGTCGCAAAATGGTGCCTGCGTGTTCTGTCAACAATGTCGCGCTCCAGTTCACGTGGAGTGCGCATACCAAGCTGGGTATATTCTCGGGTTCGACATCACACCTGTCAAAGGCTCCAGGCGTGATCAGCACAATATTGTGACCATTGGAAACGAGAGTGGGACGATGACCGCCGGAATTTGGTGCAAGGATCACCCGCCCAAGACTACCGTCTATCAGATGCACGACCTAGCGAACGAATCTGGGACAACTGCGCTTCAACTATATGTACGGAACTTCAAGCAGGCCGACTTGACGTTGACAGGCTGCGCTCGCAAGGCCAATCTGATCCCTTCGACGGCCAAGACCTCGGCCGTAGCGAACAACTCGCCACCGGTGAACCGACGTGCTTCCAGCTTTGCCATGCCACAGCAAGCATTACCGGTAACGGCACAGAACGGCGGCTTGAAAGAGGAGACCCCGGAAGTTTTGCAACCCGTAGGAAAGGTTTGCATCACTTGCGGCACTGACGTGAGTCCGAAGTGGTATGCGCTCGATGAAGCTCAGGAACGCAGTTTTGCCGACGGCTACCGTGGGGAGCTGGGAGCGGAGGCTCGAAAGTTCATGGCACAGAGAAACCATCAGTGCCATAAATGCAAGAAGGCTAACCGTCAGCCACGTGCTGTGGTTGTCAAGCAAGAGGAGACAACGCCTCCGCCACCTAGCGAGGTTTCGCGGTCGTCAGCCCAGGCTGTACAAGCTATCCAGGCTGCGACCAGCCCGCAAAACCTCATGAGCGTGAGCAACATTGCCCCGCAGCCCGCCCCGCAGCAATGGGATCAGCCTCCTCCTGCTCGGCAACCTTCCCAGGAACCCTCGATCGCTCAGCCATTGCCGATTGCTGCGCCAAACCCGGAGCCGCCCTTGGCTCAGCCAACAGCACTGATGCCACCATCCGGACCGCCGCCGGCCATGGAGGCTCCTCCTATGGCTGCCCCTGTCACACAGTCACCACAACTACTTCCACCGCAACCGCAGTCGAATCCACAGCCGCAGCTTTATTATAACCACTCCGGGCCCCCTCGGGCCCCGCAGCAGCAATTGCAGTACGGTCGTCCATTCAGTCCACCTCCCCATAGTCGTTCATACAACGACTGGCGGCGACCATCCTCGCAGCATGGCCCTCCGCCGCCGCCGCCGCCGCCGCCGGCGCAGCAACCCCAGCCCGCTCACCACACGAACGGAGGTCATTCACAGGGATACCAGCCGATGCCCGTCGCGTCCATGTCGCCTGCTACACCCGTCGCCGGGCCCAGCCATCTTCGTCAGCGCATGCCTCACCAACAGCAGCCACCTCTCCAGAATGGCCATGCTCACAATTACCATTCTCCCCCGCCTACGATGAATGGGATGCCTCCATCACCAAGGGGATATGGAGGTCCTCCTTCTCCGACAGTTAGTTACGGTGGCCCGCCGCCACAGCCGCCAATGCCCAACGGACGCCCTTACTATCCGCAGACATGGAACGGACCTCCGATCTCGCATCCAGGCCAGCACCCACCCTCTCACCACCAGTCTGGCCCGCCTCCCCCCCATCATCGGTCTGGCCCGCCTCCGCATCCCCTGTCTGTTCAAAGTCATCAAGGTCCGCCGCCGCAGCAGTATCACCACGCCAATGGTGGACCTCGGGCGAATGATGTCTACAATCAGCCTCATCATTCTCAACGGTCGCCGTTCGCGGCACCTCATGGCAGTCCACCTGGTGCTCGGGAGAGCCCGGTTGTCGGTAGAGATGGAAGCAACGGCATACCCCAACGACCTCCGGAGAACCGCTCATCGAGTGGTGCCTCTGCGAATCCCTCTCTTCGGAATTTGCTGGACTAGTAGCAGCGCCCGTATTGAGATGCTCTGCCCGTGTACGTTTTATTTGCATTGCTGCATGGAGCGAACAGTTCATCCTACATGATATGGGCTGCTTCCATTGTCTGGAAGCACCAAATGTTGCCGATCAACGGGTATCTTTAAAGGAGGGTCGCCCACAAGGGGCTTGATTACATTATGATGTTTGTTGGCAAGGCAATCAGGCTAGACGACTGTCAGCCACACGACATTTTGTCTGAGAGTTTGTGGGAAAAGGGGGTTGTACAGTATAGAAGTGTACCGTATAGACAGACAGACAGTGGCATATGGGTTCAAATGCTTACGCGCAGCTGTCACTAATTCGATGCGTGAAACTTGTTCATGTACTTCGATCATACCATGTACTCTCTATATTGCCCGTAGTGACCTGACCGAGTCTAAGTGGAAGCCGGTGGTGCCATTCCCTCCTTGGACAAAACTCTCTCCTCGACACCAATGTCCTCGTTCCTGAAGTGTTTCTGTGTTAGTAACTCACAATGTCCTGTACTCAAGTTGTCCACAAAAGAACAGACTCAAGTGAACGTTTCCCAATACGAAGTACATACCAGAGCTCCGGCTTCTCCTCAATAAACTTATTCATGAGCGCCGTACAATCCTTATCATCGAGGACCATCACCTCCACGCCTCTCTGGCGGAGATACGCCTCCCCGCCGACAAAGTTCTTGTTTTCGCCTATTACGACGCGTTTGATGCCGTAGAGGAGGCAGGCTCCTGTGCCTACAGACTCGGCTCATTTCAGCATCTAGAGAGGCGGAGGGAGGAAGGGAGCGCGACCCAAGTTAAAGAGGGGCCTGGTGAGGGGAAAGGCGAAGAGGAGCAGGAGAAACGTACACATGTCACAAGGCGAAAGCGTCGTGTACATGGTGCTCCCCGCGTAGGCCCTGGCCGGCAGCCGGCCCGAGTTGTAGAGCGCCGAGGTCTCGCCGTGGTGGATCGCAGAGCCGAGCTGCACGCGCTGGTTGTGGCCGCGGCCGATGAGCGTGCCGGTGGCGGAGACGAGAGCGGCACCGATCTAGTAGTTTCCGTCAGTGTCTATCCGTGTTCGTCTGAGATACATGGGGAATGTCTTTCTAAAAAGGTGGCCTTGCTACTATGGCGCAGGAAGACAGGCAGAAGAGTCCGCCGCGGGGAGGGGGGGGGGGGTTTCGCATACTGGGATACCGCCCGCTGCATAGGAGGTTTTGGCCTCCTCGAAGGCGATTGCTAGGCCTTTTGCGTCGTCCATGTTGATTTGGTTAAGAGCTTTGTATGTTCGAAGTTCTTAGGCGTTATTCCTAGACTACTACCTAGGTATGCTTGGATTTTGAAGGTGAGAGCATGAGCATGTTCAAGTTTTCGAGGTCAACCGCCGATCGACCCCACCGGCTCTAGTATCGCACATGGTCTTGATAAGGAGGCATGTTGACAAATCTGTAGTGTCATGAGATAGTATTGTTCGTTTTTATGAGAAAATGCTTTGAACCTGGTGAGCTGTTCTTTTGTCTTTTCGATATTTGAATTTTGGTATGGAGTTGTGGCTGACCGTGACTACTTGTATAAAGTACTGTACTCCGTACAGTACATGATGTCGCGGTCCTTGTCTTAACACCCCTCCCCTGGCCAGGGTAAAAATCCTGTGTAGCATCACAATAGTGATTCTATGCCGTGATGACTGCGAACTCATGAAAGTTGTTTGGACGGGCGAGGAGACGAGAACATGTTGTTCTGACAACCTTATCTTACTACTATCCGCCTCTCTGAGGAGCTCAACGAACGATACGGCCATAGAGCTTAAGTCCGAGGGAACTAAAACCCGTTGGTCTTCATCCCGTCATGCATTTCTCGTGCAAGGAAACCCTCAACAACTGTGCCTATTCTCACTTTGCCGAGACATGAGAACCGGACTGGCACAAATGGCAGCAGCAACGATCAATGCAAAGCACTATGACACTCTCATTCTGGGGGCTGGCATGTCCGGACTAGCCTGCGCATCGAGGCTGTATCAGCATGCACAGTACAGAGAAGGCAAGAAGAACCTGATGCTGCTAGAAGGACGCGAGAGGATCGGAGGCCGCATAGAATCCGTGTATGTCAACGGCTCTCGCTTGGACACGGGGGCGAACTGGATACATGGCGTCGGGACGGAGGAGAGGCCGAATCCCTTGATGGGAGTGCTTCCTCACAAGCGGCATAGGCAACTCTCGGGATCGGTCGTTTTCAAGGCATATTCAGGAGACGAAGGCGCGGCTGAAGTTGTACGCAGAAGTGAGCAGCACCAAGATGGTTGGGTCGAGCTTCAATCCGTGCCATCGATCCAGGAAGCTTTGCGCCACGAAGAAACCAAAGACGACCGCGTCATCCCTACAAGCGTGGCAGGCCCGATGATGAGCTCACTCTGGTCCATGATCGGCTCCTTGCACGAGGCAGCTGGGAAAGCTTCGAAAGAGAAGGCCAAACATACCACAATGCTGCAAACTATGGCCAAGACCACAGAGCTCCGGGATGCGTACCAGACTGCACCCGAGGAATATCACCACTCACTCAGCGCCATGCCACAATTCGTGGAGAACATGGAAGCCGCGCCACTGGCAGCGCAATCGGCAGAGAAGCCGAGCGAACAGCCAGGCATGGGTTTGCTTGAATTTGCTCTCGACGATTTCGAGGGCGACCAAGTGTTCCTCCAAGACGGCTATACAGCTGTGGTAGAAGAGATCGCTAGGGATTTGACGCAGGCAGGCCTCATAGAGCAAGGGGTAAAGGTGACGCATATCGACTGGAGTAAGAGTCCACTCGCAGTACATACTAGCCGTGGGTTGTTCACGGCCGACAAGGTTGTGTGTACCTTGCCTTTGGGCGTGCTCCAGCATCACGAACGACGACTTGGTTCCGGCGCAGCGCCAACGAGCCTGTTCGAGCCACCACTCCCACGCGACAAGCAGAGAGCTATCCAGAGCCTCGGATTTGGTACTTTGGACAAAATCATGTTGGTGTATCAGAATCCTTGGTGGACCGAAGTGCCGTACACTGCCATCCTCAAGAAGGGACTCGTACGGCAGCCTCTGGCCACAGACACCAGAGACGAAGGCGCCAGAGATCATGGAGAGGACCAGACAACACCAGACAGCCTCATGGGGTTCACTGACGAACTCCCGGGCATCGAGATCCACGAGGACGGCAACGTCTCTCCAGGCCTCCGGTTGCTGTCCGCCATCAACCTCCACAGCCTTACTGGCTTCCCCGTCCTCTCGACCTTCGTCTCCTGCGCCAACGCGGCACAGATCGAAGCCTTGACGGACGAGCAAGCAGGCGGCATCGTCCACCGAGCCCTGACCAGGTGGCTAGGGCGTGAGCCGCCGAAGCCCGTGGGTATCCACGTCACAAGATGGGCGAGGGATCGTTTCTCGAGGGGCAGCTATAGCCACATGGTCGCAGGGGTGTCGGAAGCAGCACACCGTGAGGAGTTCCAGCGGCCGGTGGTGAACGACGACGGAGGTGTGTTGAGGTTTGCTGGGGAGCATACGAGTCGCAACCACTTTGCCACTGTGCACGGGGCGTTATTGAGTGGTTGGCGGGAGGCAGATGCTATTCTTGAGGGTTGAATTAGCTCCGCGCTGCTTTGCTACGGAGTAAAATCATCATGCTGCGCTTCGTTCAGTGTAGCGGGCCACCCCGACGAGTATTCCAGTCAATCTATCTTCTCGTAACAGCCATGGGATAGTCGCCTTCGCGTCGACGTCTTGGGTGGTCGACGGTACTGGGTAGTTCGTGAGTCGTGCCTTGGTGCCCGAGTACCAAATTCGGCCTGATTAATGTCGGTGGGGAAACGTCAACACACAGTATCTGGACCCTGCATTTGAAATCAGGTCGCAACAGATTGTTGGCGACGAGCTACAGAGGATGCATGAGGGATTCCCGAGGGAACATCGGTGGCGATCTCATTTACCAGACCTCTACCCTATGCGCGCGCCACGCACGCCTGTGACAAAGCACGGGTGCCAAGTTAGTAGTGGTCTGCTCGCCGAGACAATCTGCGGGGCATCCCTGTCAACTATAGATGCTTGAACCTGCCTATTTTTGGACCCGCTATTGCCTAGCAGCGCCGCCCCAAGAAACAAAAGGACAGGGGTCCCTGGGATCTCGCAGGTTCCATCTCTTTCTACGAGCCTCGTTCGAAATCCGGCAAGCGCCATCCAACTCCCTGACTAAAATCCGTCTTCAGGACTTACATTTTTTCAGAACGCAATAAGCCAAACACCACGAAACAATCATTTCGCCAATACGCAATAGTCAGCCCTTCCTACCTCGGTCTGGAATTTCCATCCCCAAATCTCCTCTCTACACACAGCGCAACCCTTCTTGCGTCACGACCATTCTCACAACTGCCACCAATACATCTCTCTAGTTGTGCGACGGCTCCTACGGATACACCTGTTGGCCACCCCCGCCAGTATCCTTCCCCTGCCCTCCCATTTTTCAGGTATGCTTCCTGCATCTATAATCAACCGCGCAACGAAACCAATTGCAGCGAAGTCAGGGGCACTGCCACTTGCGACTATTTCTTGTTTTGGCATCGGCAAACACTTTCAGAAGCTAACCTTTATTTCACAATCAGGCGCCCAAATACTCCTCCCTCTTCTACCAAATACCGCACCTACCGACATCTAAGTTCCTGCTGTAAACCGACAACACTCCACTCCTTCACGACTTCAAAATGGTTCGTGAAACCAAGTTCTACGACCTTCTCGGGGTGTCACCTTCGGCCACCGAAGCCGACCTGAAGAAGGCATACAAGAAGAATGCGCTGAAGTACCACCCAGGTAGGTGCTTATTGGGCCTTCCGTCAGCATTGCCAATTGTATCCAGGCGCTGACATTTTTTTGCAGACAAGAACCCTGGCAACGAGGAGGCCGAGCACAAGTTCAAGGAAATTTCCCACGCCTATGAAGTTCTCCAAGATCCCCAGAAACGCGCTGCCTATGATCAGATGGGCGAGGCTGGTCTGGATGGCGCCGCCGGTGGTGGTGGCGGTGGCATGGCCGCCGAGGACCTGTTCGCCCAGTTCTTTGGTGGCGGTAGTGCTTTCGGTGGCATGTTTGGCGGCGGCGGCGGTGGTATGCGCAACCAGGGCCCGCCCAAGGCGCGCACCATCCACCACACCCACAAGGTCTCCCTCGAGGACATCTACCGCGGCAAGGTCTCTAAGCTGGCACTGCAGCGGTCCATCATCTGCCCCAAGTGCGAGGGTCGCGGAGGAAAGGAAGGCGCCGTCAAGAAGTGTGCCGGTTGCGACGGCCACGGCATGAAGACCATGATGCGACAGATGGGCCCCATGATCCAACGTTTCCAGACCGCCTGTCCCGACTGTAACGGAGAGGGAGAGATTATCAAGGACAAGGATCGCTGCAAGGGCTGCAACGGAAAGAAGACTGTTGTCGACCGTAAGGTCCTGCACGTCAATGTCGATCGGGGTGTGAAGAGCGGTTCTCGCGTCGAGTTCCGTGGTGAGGGTGACCAAGCGCCTGGCATTCTCGCGGGCGATGTCATTTTCGAGATTGAGCAAAAGCCGCACGCTCGCTTCACCCGCAAAGATGACGACCTTCTCTACAATTGCGACATCGACCTGGTGACAGCCCTCGCAGGAGGTACTGTCTATGTGGAGCACCTCGATGAGCGGTGGTTGGCTGTTGAAATTATTCCCGGCGAGGCCATTGCCCCAGGTAAGTTTCTCGGTACGGCTAGTGCGTGCAAGCATTTCGTACTAACATGTTTCTCTAGGTGCTGTCAAGATGGTCCGCGGCCAAGGTATGCCGTCCTTCCGTCACCACGACTTGGGCAACCTCTACATCCAATTCAACGTGAAGTTCCCCGAGAAGGGCTGGACTGGCGATGACGCTGCCTTCGAGGCTCTCCGCAACATCCTCCCCGCACCCGCCGTTCAGAACATCCCTCCCCCAGACGCCATGACCGAGCCCGCCGACCTGGAAGATCCTGACTCCAACGCCGGAGCCCGAGGATTCGGTGGTGAGCACGGCATGGACGAGGACGACGATGAGGGTGGTCCAGCCGGTGCTGAGCGTGTCCAGTGCGCGTCTCAGTAATCGTCAAACTAGAAGGCGGAGCAGATCAGCTGCTTTGGTTCCTGAAGAGCTACTAGCTACTTCATAGCATACAACAAATGGCGTCCGCAAGCACTCAAGAGTGCATGCCAAGTTGATTAGAGAGAGGTTGGTGAGGAATTAAGTAGAGAATAAAGGAGTCGTGGACTGCGTGATTACGCAGCCTCCTCAAGAACAATTTACTACGAAGGGGGTTGACTCTGGAGGTGGCAGGTGGAATGGTAATGAGGGGCGGACAGAGCACACACCCCGTGTCACGTTTCCAGCTCTTATATGTCCTTCTTGATCATGATAGGCAACTTGCGACAGGCGTTCAAAGAGGCATAGAAGAGGGGGCATTTGAAACCATCAGGTGCCGTTGACTTTTGTCGGGTAGTGCGATTTTGCCAATGGATACTATTTGCTTTGCACAGACTCTGACTTTATAATCTGGTTTTCAACTACGACTTTACATTGCTGCTACGTCCTTCTTCTCCGGCCCGGTTTTGACGCTTGGTCCGTCCTCGTCCATGGGCTCACCCCTGAGCTCATGCTCGTCCTTGACCTGAGATTCCTCCCTGGTCTCATCAGCACCTCCTCTGTCCTCGTCGAAGACTACCTTGCGCAGCGTCTCGGTGCTGTACAGCATCCTGTCGTACTCATCGGCCGGGACGTTATCCCTGGAGAAAATCTCCGGATCCACAATCCCAACGTTCTTGATGACCTCGTCCGAGACCTGGTACTCGCCATCGGCGTACTCGACTCGCAGCAGAGACTTCTTGACACGCTCCTCGCCAGCCTCCTGGTGACTCGGGTCAACGGCGACGAGCAGCTTCTTGTCGTCCTCGACGCCAACCTCGAAGGGATTGCCAGGGATGTTGATAGTGCGAGAGAACTCCAGAGCGCCGGAGTCTTTCAGGCTGAAGAGGAAGATCGCAGGGACACTATTGCATCAAAATGATTAGCCATAAGCCTCCACACAGCTTCGAGAAGGAAGTCAGGCCATCAAACACACCGTTCACAAAACACCACAACCCTCGTTCCCTCCTCCTCACTTCCAGGCCAAAGAGTCAGCCCCGTGACCGCAATCTTGTCCACCCCCGGCACAACCTCCCTCACCCGTGCCAGCAAATCCACCTTTGCCAACAACGTCCCCTCTAGCCACCGCCAAACAAACACCTCCCCATCCCCGCCTGCACTCAGCAACACCTCACCCCCTTTCCCCGCAACCAGCAGCCGGTTCACAAACTGCTCGTGGCCCATGCAGAAGCGCTCCACGACGTGCGCCTGCGCGCGCGTCCCGCGGCTGACGCGGATGTGCTCGTCGCGGTCGGCCGTGAGGATGTACGGCCGGCCGGCTGTGTCCTGGCCGAGCGCGATGGCGGTGAGGAGCGACACGTGGCCGAGGAGCAGGTGCCGCTCGAAGGACTCGATCACGCGCTTGGGCGTGCCGCGCCAGGCTTTGGGGTTGGTGGCGGATATGAGCTGGTTGTTGAGGGCTTTGAGGTTGCGCTGTGTGTGCACGGTGAGGGCGGTCGCTTGGGAGACGAAGTAGGGCACTGAGGAGGTGGTATCGGTGGTGGAGGGCTCGGTGGCTGTTGGGGTGGGTTCTACTGCTGCTGGTTCTGCGGGCTCTGCTGCTGCTGGTTCTGCGGGCTCTGCTGCTGCTGCTGGCGGGGTGGAGGTTTCCGTCGTAGTTGCTGGTGCAGGCTCAGTGGTCGTCGGATCCGAGGTGGGCAGAAGAGGGAGAGAATAGACGTCGCCGAACTTGTCGGCTGAGAGGATTTCCTTGTTGTCTGGCGTCAAGACGATGGAGCAGGGGCGCTTTGGCATGATTCTGTGAGGGCGTGGTGAGCATGGGTTCGTGCACCATGGTCTAGGCCTACGTGTAGATGGATCACCACAGAGGCAAGGCCGATTTTCCGCAAATGCTTCTCGAGAGCTCTGCTATCTCATGAACTTGATGCCCTAGAGAACACTCGCGGCAATGGCTAGATTGCAGTCTTGTCTGGTAGGGGCACATTCGCCCAAGCAAGGCATTGTCCTCGGCACAGGTCATGAGACTTTGCAGTCCAATGTATGAAGAGCATCTATCAAGGACGGCACAGATCCCTCTGAAACCCTCGCTCAAGCTCTGAGAATATACATTTTCACAGCACATGGTATGGGAGTCTACGTACCTACGACTGAGCTGTGTAAGCCCGCCCCTGCCGTCATGCCCAAACACCCAGATGGACTTGTCTGAGGTAACGGCAACGAGGTGACTAGCGTTGTCATTCTTCGTAGTAGCCATCAGGATAACCATTGGGCGATCTGGGGGCCTTGGAATATTGGAATGGCCCTGTTGGCCTCGGCCACGCTGCTTCTTGCCCCTCTTCTTGGACTCTGCCTCGCCACCTTCCGTCGTCACGGGCTTGGCCTCGGCCTCAGCAGCACCGTTCTCGAGCTTGACGCGCTTAGCTGGAGGACCATCATTTTCGTCATCCTCATCGTTCTCGTCCTGGGTGGTGAGAGGCTTTGCGTCCTGTTCTTGGCCGTTGTTTTGAGCGTGGACCTCGACTGGGTATTTCCAGCATGAGATGTGGGTGCCGCTTGTGGTGAAGGAATGAATGTTTGCGCCTCTTGCGGCGAAGAACACGTCACCGCAGACCTGAAGTCCGTGGAATGTGAGCTGCATGTTGACTGTTGTGACTGCAATCGGTGTTTGAACTTCCCACATAACTTGTCGCCGCATCATGAAGGCAAAGAAATTAATGTACCTGTGCTGCTCGAAGAAAAGTCACCGTTGCTATGCTTATCGATAACGGACCCCTGCTTGAGTTGACTTGGCGCTAACGGGGATAGCCCATGCCCTGGCCAGTGGCGCTCGGACCATGTCGAAAATCAGCAACCCACAGAACAAAATCAAACGGGCGGCAGTCGCAAGCGAAACCTCTTCCTACGACATCGTCAAGTCAGTCCAACGACCGCCAGACTCACCCACTTTCCCCTACCAACCCAACTAAACTTTGCCCTTAAACATCCTTTCTTCAGCTTCGACAGCTAAAAGAAGACATGGGGGGCAAATCTGCAAACAAGGCCGGCTACTTCGAGAAGCTCAAGGGCTTGCTCGAGGAGTACAAGTCGTGCTTCATCGTCGGTGTCGACAATGTCTCGTCGCAGCAGATGCACGAGGTCCGCAAGTCTCTCCGCGGTGAGGCCGTCGTGCTGATGGGCAAGAACACCATGGTAAGTTTCGGCCCCTACTCCGTTTCTCTGCAGGTGGGAATGCGACCACTGACCAACCCACCCCACCCAAACAGGTCCGTCGTGCCCTGAAGACCTTCATCCCCGATGCCCCCGAGTACGAGCGTCTCCTGCCCTTCATCCGTGGCAACATCGGTTTCGTCTTCACCAACGCCGAGCTCAAGTCGGTCCGTGACAAGATTCTCGCCAACACCGTCGCCGCCCCTGCCCGTCCCGGTGCGTTCGCCCCCGCCGATGTGTGGGTGCCCGCTGGAAACACCGGCATGGAGCCCGGCAAGACCTCTTTCTTCCAGGCCCTCGGTGTCCCCACCAAGATCGCCCGTGGTACCATTGAGATCACGGCCGACCTGAAGCTCGTTGAGGCCGGCAGCAAGGTCGGTGCCTCCGAGGCTACCCTGCTCAACTTGCTCAACATCTCGCCATTCACCTACGGTCTGGCCATCGAGCAGGTCTACGACCAGGGCAACACCTTCGGTGCCGAGGTTCTCGACATCGGCGAGGAGCAGCTCCTCAAGGCTTTCGGCAGCGCCATCGCTACCATCGCCGCCGTGTCCCTGGCCATCAACTACCCCACCCTGGCCTCCGTCACCCACTCCCTGGTCAACGGCTACAAGAACGTCCTGGCTGTCGCCATCGAGACCGACTTCTCCTGGCCCGAGATCGAGGCTCTCAAGGACCGCATTGCCAACCCCGACGCCTACGCCGCGGCCGCCCCTGCGGCTGGTGCTGCTGACGCTGGCGCTGCGGCTCCTGCTGCTGAGGAGAAGAAGGAGGAAGAGGAGGAAGCTTCCGACGAGGACATGGGCTTCGGTCTCTTCGACTAAATGCATACACCATCTCGACAAGAATATGCATGAGTGTGGACGCGGACGATCGATCAACGGAAATAACAACTTGCTGCTCTAAAGCCACGGCGCAGACATAAACATCGGTCATATGCAGAGAAAACATGGAAGGAGGTAAACCTGGTCCGTCGCATTTGGGAGCTTACTGGGACATGCAATGTCTCTGAGGTAGTCACAACTACGAATCATTCACTCCCAGCCTGTTGGCCGCTTTCGTTGTCAAGGTGATATGCTTTCTGGCACAGGTTTAACTCGCAAATGGTAAGCCACAACCTTTCTTTCCCTCTCCTCATTCCCACGGTGTCTATGATTATAAAAAATGTCAAGAGCTTTTTAACCCTGAATCTCCATGTCGACAACCCATCACAACAACTCTATGAGACACTATTCACGTTTCCAGCATTTCATACATCCATTTACAGTTGGGTATCATTGCTAACACACACAAAGATGTACAGATATTTTACATGCCACTCCATCCATCCAGTGCCATGTTCACTCTCACCCACTCGCCTGTTTTTCAACCCGTGAAGTGTGATCGTAACTCCCCGCGGCCGTCTCAATGCCCCTAACATGCTGCGGCACAAGCACATCCCTCGCCGTACGCAGCGCCGCCTCCGGCAGCCCAGCCAGCTTCGCAACCTTAAGCGCATGACTCTGGCGATTGATCCCCCTCCGTAGCCGATGCACATAGACAAACCCGCCCTGCTCATCCTCTTCCACGTCTGTGCAATACATTTCCACAGCGCCCCTGTCCCCGCCATCCTGCACCCGCATCCCCGCCTGCGCCACCAGGTCCGCCACGCCATGGAAGTGCGTCGCAAATAGCGTGCGGCACCGGTTGACCGTGACCAGGTGGCTCAGGCACGCGAATGCCACCGCCGCGCCGTCCTCGGGCGTCGTGCCGCGGCCGATCTCGTCCATGATCACAAACGACCGCGGCGTCGCGTGCCGCAGGATCGTCGCCGTCTCGAGCATCTCCACCATGAACGTGCTCTGGTCGCGGTACAGGTTGTCGGCCGACCCCACACGGCTGAACATGGCGTCCACGATGCCGATTTCTGCGTGGGCGGCGGGCACGTAGCACCCGACCTGCGCGAGGATGGTGATGAGCGCATTTTGCCGTAAGAAGGTCGACTTGCCCGCCATATTCGGCCCCGTGATCAGCCAGACGCGCCCGTGGTGCTCTTCCCGCGCTGCAGCCGAGGCGCTGTCGCTCGTGCTGCCCCCAACGAAGCAGTCATTCCCCGTAAACGTGCGGCCCGCCTCGCGCAGCCCGCCCTCGACCGTAGGATGCCGCCCGCCAACAACCACATGCGCCGTCCCGCTATTCAGCACGGGCCGGACCAGATTCTGCTCGACCGCAAGCCGTGCAAACGCCGTCGCGACGTCGAGCTCGTCCAGCACGCCCGCGTTGCGGCGCAGCTTCACGATGTTCTTGACCGTCTGCTGGCGCAGCTCGGCGAACACGCGCTGCTCCTCCGCGCGGATCTGGAAGCGCGCCTGGTCCAGGCGCCGCCCGAGCTCCGTCCACTCCGGCAGGTGGATGCTGCGCGAGGAGGCGGTCGCGCGGCCCGTCTGCGGGAGGTCGAGCGAGTCGAGCGCGGCGGCGCTGCTGCGGAGCTCTTTGCGGCCTTTGATGTGCGCGATGTGGCCCAGCCCGGGCGTCCATTTGAGCGTGAGGGAGGGCGCGTCGAGGCGGGTGCGGAGAGCTGCGGCGAGTGCGTCGCGTTCGGTGAGCAGCGCATTGAGCTCCTTGTGCAGTCGCTTGAGGTGCGTGCTGGCGTCGGGCTTCATGATCCACACGCCGTTGTCTTCGCCGTAGTAATCGCGGAGGGAGACGGTGGCTTTGGCGGCTGCGGCGGCTAAGCGCTGTTTCTTGTTGGTGGCGGCGGTGATGGCCACGGGCGACTTGGATGGCTGGGGCGTGGTGGCGTCGTCTTCCGCGGAGGCCTCGGTGATGCCTTCGGCGATGGCGCCGAGGACGCTGGCTTCGTCGTCGTCGAGCTGGTGCTGCTGCGAGATGCCTTCTTCGTCGATGGCGGCGCGGATGCGTCGGGCGAGTTTGGAGGGCGCGTCGAGGACGGTACGCTCGGCCATGACGCTGAGGCAGGTCTTGTCGGTGGTGGAGAGGGCTTTATTGTCTGAAAAGGTGGATGTCAAGAGGCCAGCGATGTCTTCTGTGGCCTTGATTGTGCTTGCGAGATCCAGGAGATCGTCTGGGTCGCCTCTACCAAGGGCAAATTTCTGTACGAGCCTCTGGGAGTCGTGGCTTCGCCGTAGGAGAAGGGTGATGCTTTCTCGGAGTGCCTCGTCTGCAATGAAACAGGCCACGAGGTCCTGACGAAGACGGATCACATCCAGAGAGGTAGAAGGCGCACTGAGCCATTCGCCTAACAGTCTCGCGCCACTCTTGGTGACTGTCCGCCTAATAGCATGCAGTAAACTGCCCCGGAAGGTCCCATCGCGTATCGTCTGCTTGATCTCAAGCGAGCGCATGCCGTTCTTGTCAATGGTCATCACCTGCATGGCCTCATGGCGAAGTGGCGGCTGCAACTTCATGCTCGTGCCCTGCAGCCGGTCCTTGACGTAGTGCAGAAGCAGACTGCCCGCTTTGATCTCGTCGTCGGTAAATGCGGCCACATTCTTTCGCGGGATCGCAGATTCAAGCATCGGCGCCCAGTCGGCGAGGGTGGTTAGTTCGTGCTGCGCAGGCGGCGCGTACGTGATTAGATGCCGCTCCTCGGCGAGGATGGAGAAGACCTCGTGTCCGGTGCGTGTCTGGAGGTCCTCGTCCAACACGACCTCCCGCGGCGAGATGCGGGAGAGCATGGAGCCCAGGTCGGAGAGTGTGGTGGCGTGCGTGAAGAAGAGGCCTGTTGATAGGTCTAGCCACGACAGGCCGATGGGGATGGAGGCCTTCGATGCCGCTTCTGGAGACACGGCGTCCGGATGAAGGTCAGGGGAGGCAGCCGCATCATGGTCGGACTGTTCCTCCTCTCCGGGAAGATGGATGGCCATCACGTAGTTGTTGGCGTACGGGTCTATAAATTGCTCATCGATAAGGGTGCCGGGAGTGATAATCCGGGCAACTCTGCGGTCGTGCATCAATCCGCCGACCTTTGCTGAATCTCCTGCAGTATGCGGGAACTCCTCTGCGATCGCGACGTAGCGATTCAAGTCTTGGACCAAAATCTTGAGATATCGGTCGAGCTGGAAGAAAGGAAACCCAGCCTAGGCGTATAAAGGTCAGAACTGGGGTCCATGATGCCGTCGCGGTACACAGAGAACGCGTAGATGTATGCCACAGAATAACCTCCTAGGCCTGGCGGATGACGACTCACCATAGCGACCGGACCAGCAGCGGTCTTCCTTTGCGCAACCTTAAGATTGAGCAGTGGGCCGCACTCTTCAGCATTCTCAAAGTACAGCTCGTAGAAGCCGCCCACACGCGTTAAGACCACGCACTGGTCGAATTTCTTCATGTTTCGCAGGGCCTGCAGCATGACCGTCGGGTAGGCTGGCGCGGTTGGTGGCTCAGGCTCCAAGGGAGGCAGCGTCGCTGGGCGGATGACGCCCTGTGGGAGGTCGGCCAGGCTCACGACTGTGGTCTTCTTGCCCCGGACGGAAGTTCCCCCCACTCTGAATGGTCCAGGGTAGAAGGGAGTCTGTCTCTGCACCAATGCGCCACCTCTCCCGCGAGTCCCCGTCCATCTGGGGCTAGAGCTCAATACTGGTTTTATTCTTGTGAATTGGAGGTTGTGGCTGTCGCCATTGAGGACGACGCGGGACGACCTGAGGCGCGCGGGCAACATGGCGGTGGCCTATGTCTTGTGCGAACCTTGAAATGTTGCATGAGCACGTATGACAGAAAAGACCGAAATCAATAAAGACCGAAGAACAAGCCAGATCAGAAAATAAACAGACGACGACGCAGAATGAATATTCGTGCCCAAATTATTTCGCATTTGAGCTCCCACATGAGAAGCCAAAAGTCAACTCCAAGGGACGCGTCCAGAGGACCCCTGAACCTAGCTTGAGCTCCAGCAAATGCAGGGGTTTTATTCAACCCTAGCCTACTCTAGGTACTGTACCTAGGTACATACCTTCTCTCCTACCTACTAACTGTGCGTTTGCTGTGGTAGCAAACGGATATTACCTACTATACCTGGTAAACACATGAGACGGCCATAGTAAGGCATTCGTATTTTCTGTCTTTCAACCTGTTTCTGGAGCGGCCGTCATCGTCTTGCCCGCCTACTATCCACTTCGCGAAAACTGCGTCTCCATTTTTTCAATTTCCCTCCCCAGCACGCACCATGGCAGATATTGTGCGCTCCTTCAACAACCTGCCCAGGGCTCAGACAACGCCTACTGGTCTAAAGAATCACTGGGTCTTCGGCGTGCGCCACGTATCGCTCAATCCGCCTGGAGATCTTGTTATTGTCGTCCATCCACGCAGTCAATATCTTCTTCAGGGCGGCCCCGGACAGATTCTGTCTGCATCGACCCCTCCTGAGAGAGCCAAAGTGTTGGTGCCTCTCCTGTTCGCCGCATTCATCAACAACATCTCAGCTGCTGCTGCTGCCGTTGTCTCCTCATTCGCGCCCTGGACTTGAACCACCGAGGACCCCCAACTGGCCAAGGCTGTCGATGAACAACTGAAGCAGCTTGGAGTCGCGCAAGGTCTCTGCCATGTGGCGGTGTGTTCTGCGCAGGAGCAAGGCGACTTGGAAGAAAAGTGGTCAGAACTGCACGACATGTTGATGACTAGAGCTGGCCAGTCCCCGGTGTCTACCGGGACTCTCCATACGTCTTCAGCTGCTACTATCTCTGCCTCACTGCCTGACCCTGTCGATGGTCCTAATACGAAGGGACCCTGCTCAAACTTCAAGAAAAAATGACGTTGAGGTCAGCCCTTATGCGAGCTGTGACACTTTGTACTGCTCCCGCAGCTGTCTAATCCGCGACCGGAAAATTCACAAGGAGAAGTGTGCTCGCAGCCGCGTGAACCATCCGCTGCCAAATCGCATGGCACCAGCCTCATCCCCTGGCAGTTGCAAGGTAATGCATCCACACGACTGAATGAAGACGGAGCTCTTACCTCAGTTGTGGGCAACTCATTCATGAGCTAACGGAATCTCTAAAGCGAACAGCCCAGTACGACTCCTAATACGCTAGACAGACCTTCCGGTTCAGTGCAGGTCGACGCACACACGTACTACAATACTACTACTCGCGTAGCACCCAATGCTCAAGTTCTTTTGAGAAGTCTTCGGCTCACTGTCTATCCGCCTGGAGCCCCGTTCCAAGGTTACCAGTAGGCCTTCCATTTACCGAGACGAAAATCAGCCTCAATAGCTGACAGAACGCAGCCAACCATTCACGCACTTAGGCTACACGGGTCGAGACACGCCCGAGAACATGCAAGTGCTGTTCGGTCCGGACTGGCGTGCGAGCTTAGGTGACAACCATAAGCAAGTCCGCATGGAGATTCTCCTCGACCCGCCCCGTGGCTCCCCGATCTGGACAATGAACCAAAGGTTGTTCACGTCGTCTCTTGTTCGATCGCCAAGACCTGCAACGGATGCTGAGCAACAGGAGATCGCGAGAGTCCGGGACCTAGAGGAAATGATGCGCAGGAATTTCAGTATCGGGCGAGAGTCTCGAGACTAAGTACCTCCAGGCATGCAGGTATGATGATGGCCGATCACTGCCTGGGATGTTACCTTTATGAGACCACGCAGAGGGCGAGGAGCTGCGAGCTGGCATTGTTGCTTCCTTGATACTGTCAATCGATGTTATGTGGACTTCTGTTTTCTGACTTCTGCAGAGTTAGTGATGTTGACGAAGGAATCCATTTCAGAGTCGCTTCGCGTTTGAAGCACTGAACATGACGTCTGAACTTGTGTGCGTAATGTTGATGGCATGAATCCCTAGACGAATCGAAAGACTATGGTGGCTCGAAACAGGCCAAGCCGCATCATTGATGTACAGGTGGTTATAGTGTGAGATTGCACGAGATATGACAAGCCTTCTTAGCTCAGTGGTAGAGCGCATCACTAGTAATGATGAGGTCGCCAGTTCGATTCTGGTAGAAGGCAACGAAGCCTTTGTTGTACACCTTTTGCATTGATTTTCGGCGCGCGCGCTTTTTGCTGGCTTTGGGCCCAGAACCGCACGTACTCGTTGCTTTCGTGTTCTCGCACTTTCCGTCCTCCCCTTCCCTTCCCACCCATTGACATCGGCACAATTCACTACACTACTTCAACTTTTTCACTTACAATAATAGTTTAGTCGATGTCTACATTTCGTCCAGATCATTCTGTCTTCGCAGTTTTTTGCTTCATCTGGAAGTCGTACCGTACTTGTATAGCAATTACTCTACCTCTCGACCATAGATATCTTTCAAGGTTGTATCTGCCCGCGGCTATCTTTGAGGAGCTTCATTTGGCATACTGATCAAATAATACTGTGTGTCCCTGGTCTTTACCACGCCGAATGCCCCACAAGTGTTGTCATAGTCAAGCCTTCACCATGTCAGGTATGTCACAAGTCAACGAGCTGGTTACCCTTATCTGGTAACCCGGATGGGCTACGTAGCATCGGACGCACAATGTGCTTCTTTCCTGCCGTTTTTGCCTGACCTGCACCCTGGATGCTGAGTACGAAACACAGTGCAATATGCAAGTTGCCAGAATAGTAGATGCTAGCACTGCATGATCACGAAGATCTGCCACCGTGCTACTCCAGTAGGAGTTCATTGCGAGCACGCACTCCTCCCTGTGGCCCGTTCACTGACCCTCGCAACGGTGACGTCCGTCGCTCTTGTCGTCTCGACATTTCCGTCTGACTTTCTCCTTTCTGTCCCTGAACTTCCAAGGTTCCTCACATTTCAGCCTCTTATCCCTTAGCGCTGTCACCCAACAATGATCGAACTCATTACGAGTCTGGCGAAGCCTGTGACTGTGGCTGTGGTAGTGACCGCGGCCATACTGGTGAGCTCTGCAAACCCACAGCCACGCGGACCTAATCCCTAACATTAGCAGGTACGGTATGCCTACTTGCTGTGGTTCCATCCATTGTCCAAGTATCCAGGACCAAAATTAGCAGCCTGTACCGAAGTCAGTCTACCAGATACCAGCGTGTCCTTAAGTGGTACTGACAGCCTTCCAGCTTTGGTACGCAGGAACGTTTACCAGCGGACGATGGCACAAGATTCTCGGCGACGCTCACCGAAAGTATGGTAAGCAACTCGACCTCGACTGTGCATCAAGTCCAGCCAGAAGTTGACCGTTGGCTCAGGTGATATCATACGCATTGCCCCAAACGAGCTCTCCTTCGTTTCCGTCCAAGCGTTCAAGGACATCTACGGTCCGACTTCCAAGACACGAAAGCTTTTTGTGAAATCGCCTCTGTTCTATGGCACTGGAGTCCAGAGCATAGTGTATGAGATGGACCCCGAGGAGCATGAGAAGCAGCACCGATTATTCGCCCCTGCGTTCCGAGCCTCCGCCGTGCGCTCTCAGGAGCATGTCGTGCAGGAGCATGTCGATTCGTGGATCGCTCAGATACGCGACCAAGGGCAATCTGGTCAGGTCAGCCTTGACGTTACTGCCTGGACGTCGTGGCTGGTATTCGATGTCATTGGTAAGTGAAACATCCGCTGGGCAAATCCATGTTGCTGTCTCGCCCATTCTGACATCGGCCATCCGATCAGGTGAATTGGCCTTTGGGGAGTCCTTTGGCGCCATCCATGCCGGCAAGCCAAACTACTGGGTATCTCTCCTGCACGGGGCCGTCTACGGTGCCACCGTCGGCCTACTTCAGAAACGAGTGGCTATCCTCGGTCCCATCCTCCGCTGGGCACCAGCATTTTCACAAAAGGCCGCAGATGCCGTCAATGATCGTGAGCGCCATGCCGCTCTGACAATGGAGAAAACCCGTGCTCGCATCAAGATGGGCAATCGAAAGGGCGTAGAGGACTTCCTCGAGCCAGCGATCGGAGTGTTGTCGGAGCGAGAGCTGGTGGACCAAGCCTACATGTAAGCAGCCACCATACCACCACCCTATCTTGCGATCTGATTAGCTGACTTGACCCAGCTTCCTCACAGCAGGAGCCGAAACAAGCGCGGCAACCCTCGCCGCTGTAGTCTGGTTCCTCTCCGACCCGCAAAACGCCTCCAGCCTCACCAAGCTCCAAGACGAGGTCCGCACAGCCTTCACCACCTGCGACGCCATCACAGGCGACGCCGCGGCGCGCCTGCCGTACCTCAACGCGGTGCTCGAGGAGACCATGCGCCTGATCCCGCCCGCCGGCATCGGGGCTCCGCGGGTCAGCCCCGGCGACACGGTGGACGGCGTGTTCATCCCCGCGGGCGTGACGGTGTCGTCGGAGATATACACGATGACGCACGACCCGCGGAACGCCGTGGACCCGGAGGCGTTCCGGCCCGAGCGCTGGCTTGCGGGCGCCGGCGAGAGGCCGTGGTCGCAGCCGTTCTCGATCGGGCCCAGGTCTTGCATTGGGGTCAATTTGGCGTGGTTGGAGATGCGGGTCGCGCTGGCAAAGCTGGTGTACTCCTTTGACTGGAAGCTTGCGCCTGAGAGCCGGGGCAGAGATTGGGTGGGGGAGTGGCAGATGCTGCTGATTTGGAAGACGCCGAAGTTGATGGTTGATTTCGTGCCCATTTCGGGTAGTGAATGATGGGTCTGAGGATGCGTCCATGCTCAATCTTCCCATCATGATTCAGTTCTCTCGGACAACTGTGACGAGAACGGATTCGGGGGGCCTTTCACGGCTTCGCCGACTTACAAAGAGGAAGAGGAGAAGGGCGAGAGGCGAGAGGCGAGAGGCAAGAGGCGGTATGTGGTGGACGGATCTGGTCCGGTCTCTCGGACAGTCACGTTGGAATACTTGGATAGTTATCAGAATCGCGGTCATGAATGCTTCGGCATGGACCAATTCATTCATTTGACCCATGTTGACCGCGGACATTTTGCGCCAGGCAATACTGTACTGGGTAGCGACTCCATGTTGTCAGCCCTAGCTCGAAGGAGAGCCGAATGGGGACTGGCGTCGGAAAGTTGTTAGGGAATAACGGCTGAATCATTGTATCTTTACGATTTGGCATGTGATCAGAGTTGTGAAGATAACCGACCAGTACGAAGTCGTTTATGGGTCGATTAGTCAGCGGGAAGTATCTGGGTTCCTGCGTATGCAGGGATTTTTCATTCGGAAGATCCCTGTCTTGCCGCTCGTCTATCCCAGACCAACATCGCACGACGGTGCAACATTCAAAAATGTCCATCATTCATCCGTCATCCTGCCATCCTCAGGACCCCATCAACCATCCAGATGTTCCGTCAAGGACCCGCGGGCCGACACCGCGAATTCCCGACCTCCCTGCCCGTGTGCGTGTTATGCCGTAGCAATCTCGCATTCGCAGCCCGATCTTGAACGCTCGACCGACGCGCGAGATGACTACTCACGGTGATAAAATATCGGCCGACGGTGGAACCACACCTAGCCTGCCAGCATACCAGCAGCCCTAGTCCAATACCACATGGCACCGGATTGGCGCGTTGACGGCGAACCCTGCACGAGTCAAAAATCCCCGGTAAGACAAAGAAAAAATGATATCAGATTGGGCCCGGCATTCTGGTCATTCTGGGCGTGGTTGTAATGATCCATCGAAAGGTGATGGACGCCCCAGGGTCCCGACCGGGGGGGTTTAGAAGCGAGCAGAACGAGTCCGACAGCACGAGGCGACCGCTTATTAGTACGGTATCGGCAACGGCGGCTGAGCGGTCTCGCCCGATGCCCACATTTCATGCTCTCATCCGTCGTACGACCCTCACCACGCCTTTGGTGAGTCGGGTTATCGCGCTCAACAGCCAACTGCCACATTCCTCAGCACTTCCTTGCCTTGCCGGCCGCTGGCTCGGCATCATCGGTTGCCTTTTGTCGCCCCATGTTTGCTCTGTGGGGCCACGCTGCTGTGGAAAAAGGGATCATGTCTGCGGGCATGCGGTGGCTCAGTGCCGCCCTGCAGCCCATGGTGATCACTACATCAGGCTGAAGGCTGCTATTCCTGTATAGAGCCTTGCAAAGTTGTCCTGAAAGGTGCAGATGTAGCTGCTGCAGTCATCAAATGTGCTGACTCCGTCTGACAAGGTGGTACGGTTGAGATTGGGGGCTAGGGTGCAAGCGCCCCTTGAACGTTCGATCACTCCAGAACCAACATCCTCTTCAATCTGACGATGCTGGGGATTCCTGCCTAGCAACTTAGTACAAAGTATCCGTATTAAAGTTGATACTCCGTACTTTGGACCCTTATCTCCACTCTTATCCTGGGGTACATGTTCTCATCGTGCCCTCGTTTTATCATCCCACCCAGGTCTTGTTTCTCAGGAACTTTTCTCTTCTTAAGCTCCTCCATCTCGATACTTTCACCAAGACTTGTCTTTCCCATAGGCTGTGGATCGTCGGGTATTCATTTCTGGACCTGCTCAGCAGCATACAGAAATATATCAACTGTCTGCATTTCACCGCCTTGTGTGGCTCGAGAAAAGTTGATAATCACGCCACACGCAAGCCTTGTTTCTCTTGCTCCGAAAAACCGGGCTCTTAAATCCAGAATGGACGCTACCATATTTCCAACCATGATGGGTTTCCCAAGCCTTCCTGTCTCACCCCCACCTGACCACCGCTTCCTCTTTAATCCTCCTTCAAGTCAGGGCCCGACTGTCCGTCTTACAAATCCGGTGTTGTTGAAGCACTTTGCCAAAGAACTGGAGGTACCCATCGTTAAAAAGGCTCAGAGTCTATTGGAGAAACACTATCAAGAGCAGCAACAACAACAACAACAACAACAACAACAACTGCGTCAAAACAACGAGGCGATGGCACAAACCCAGGACACAGAGACTCAGGCAAACTCACCCCCAGAGGCGTATTGCAGCACTCCATCCCCATCAGCCTCGACATTAGCATCTTCATCGACGCAACCATCAAGCGCAGATACCAAAGTGGCCCCACAGCCAATGCCAACACCACGCCAACCACCGCCACCTCAAGCCAAACCCCAAACGCAGCCAACCAACCAAGCATACGCCAAAACCCATCCGCAAGCACCCATCCCAGCGCCCGAGAATAACCCCTTCCTCACCCAGCCAGGCCTCGCCCTCCTAGACCCCTCCCACGCCTCGGACCCAAAGTACGCACAGATGGTCGCGCGCATCGCCGGCTACTACCAGCAGCGCAGCCAAGCGATCCTCAACTTCCAGCAGCAGCGCTGCCAGGCGTGGGCCAATGCGCACCGCCAAAAGTGCCAGGAGTCGACGCAGGCCGCGATGCTCGTCGTCGCCTGGTACATCCGCGACCGCATCGGCCGGCGCCGGCGGCGCAACAAGCGCACTTTCCGCCGGGGGCTGCGCAAGCGGGCGGCTTGTCATCAGTATCAGCAGCAGCAAGCCGCGACGGCGGGTGGTGTCGGACGGTTGGGCAAGGGCGAGCGTGTGCGGAAGTGGGTGATGGAGATCCCGGAGGTCGGGGCGCTGTCGCCCGACAGCGAGATGCGCGATCAGGGCGGCATGTTGGATCAGGAGGAGGCTGAGTTTGACGTGGAGAAGGAGGTGCCGATGGATAAGGAGAGTCAGCTGTTTGCGGTTGCGGACCGGATGATTCGGAGCCAGCTGGCGAAGATTGATGTGCCGTTGCTGGGTGCGCTCAACCTGGAGGATAGTGACTGTGCGGATGACAGTGATACTGAGGATGGGAGGTACTACGAGGCGGAGGACTACGATGATATGGAGGAGGACGAAGAGGAGGAGGAGGAGGAGGACGATGATGATGAGGAGGAGGATGAGTACGAGTACGTCAAAGTCGTCAAACATGAGAAGAGACCTGACCCGTGGGCTGGAGGTGGAGACGCTGCCATGAAGACGGCATTCAATGATGTGACGGGCAGGGAGAGCTTGAAGAGGAAGCGCAGCGCGAGTATGGGATAGGCAGATGACGGGGGCTATAATTCTTTTACATACACGTTATGCGCATGGGATGGATACCAGGGACTTCGGGCATAGGATTTTCGATGTCATCGGAGTTGAAAGGATTCAGATGGGTGGCGCGGCGTTTGTATGTATGGGATAATGGCTGGCTTGGATCGATCAGTACTCACATGGAATGCACTGGCCTGTACTGCGGAAGTGAACACTGAAAGTCTTGGGTGTCGTGAATCCGAAGTCCAAATGCATAAAACCACAGTTTGAGAGTTCTTAAATGCAATCACTGTGTCCCATCGCTGCATGCCTTCCCATCCACGGTGCCCCGCCCCGTCTCCTCTGGCTTCCCCGAAGGACGCTGACAACGCAAGAACGGCAGTCAAAGTAAAAAAAAAAAACCAAGCTTGGAGTCACGTCTTAATCCTTGCACGGGCTGACATAATCATTCTCAACACCATTGACCTCCATCAACTCTTTTCTAGCCAATACCATACTTACTGGTTCGGTAAGTGATTCACAGGGTCCTCAAGCAACTCAAGTCATGCATGCATTCTGTATTTTCACGACAGGCACTATCCACAGAGGTGTCCATAGAACAAGGTTGATTGGGTTCTTTCTCTTTCTCTTTCCCATTCCCCTTGCTGCTGTATACTGTACCCAAGCTTGAGGACTGGCTTGGTACTCGATTCCTTAATCCAGAACAAGAGCAAAAGTAGTACAGATGGTAGGGGGTTCACTCAAGGTTATCAAATTCATACAAAATGTCTGATTTGCAAAGCATCTTAGGCTTGTTCACAAATATGTTTGACAGTAGAAAATAGTCACAGTATAGCTGCAGTCTGACGGTGCCTTCCGCGCGAAGCAGCGATACTAAACCAACAAATTCCAAATGTGTTAGAAAATGAAACGGATTCCTGGAATTGGGTATTAGAAATGACCGGGCCAACTCATCCTTGAGGCATTATATTGCACTGTTGCGAAGCCTTGCGAGCCCCTTCAAGTAGGCGACGGCTGGCGAGCGTTTTCATTGAGACGTCATGTGCTGCAATTTCGCAAATCAACCTCGACTTTTCAAACTTCTTTCCAGTTCACCAGTCACAACCACGACAACAAACAACCTCCTAAGCTTCAAGGTCTCACTTCATCTCATACATCGAACATCAGCGCCACATCCAACTCACTTTTCGCATCCCAGTCCAGCGTGCAGCACCCGGAATCGACAATGCGCCCCTTCAAGGCGGCCAAGAAGCCACCACCCCCTTCCGACCTGCGCTCGCGCTTTCAGTCGCGCTCACCCACCCCACACAACGATGAAGACTCGGCATTCCCCAGCAGCAAACCGCCCAATCCAGCCGCCGCCGACAGCCCACCGAAAGAGAAGGACGAAGAAGAAGAAGAAGAAGAACAAGAAGAAGATGACTACATGAACATGCACATCCCCGACCCCACGCCCACCATCCCGGAAACCTCCCTCCAGCGGCGCCAGCGCCTGCACGCAGAGGGCCTCAAGCGCGGCCAAGTCCCTTCCAAGTCCGAGCTCGCCGCCCAAGAGCGCGCCCGCCGCGAAGAAGGCCTCGCCACCTCCCTCCTCCTGCCCACCACCTCCCGTCCCGGCGGCGCGCCCCACAAGTCCAAGGGCCTCGCGATGATGGCCAAGATGGGCTTCACGCCCGGGTCCGCGCTCGGCGACGCCAAGCGCGCCCATGCGGACGCGCGCATCGTCGAGCCGTTGCGGATCGAGGTGCGCGAGGACCGTGGCGGGCTGGGCCTGGAGGGGGCGCGCAAGCGGAAGTTGGCGGAGGCGGCGGCTGCTGCTGCTGACGCGGAGGAGAGTAGCAGTAGTAGTAGTAACAAGAGGCCGCGCGAGGACCCGGTGGCGTATCGTGATCGGATGGCCAGGGAGAGGGAGGAGGCGCGGAAGGAGGGGCTGGTGGGCGCGGTGCAGAAGATTGCGGAGCGCATGGATGAGGATCGCGCCGCGGGCGTGGAGGAGGGCGACGGCGAGGCGGAGCGGGAGCGGAAGCGGAAGGGGTGTAAGGGTGCTTCCGGGGCGGGCGCGAGGCCGCTGAAGGCGGTGCCGGTGGTGTATCGGGGCCTGGTGAAGTTCCGCGAGGAGAAGGAGCGGGAGCGCAGGATGCGGCATGACATGGAGACGAGCATGGGCACGCTGAGTTCCAAGTTACCTGGCTACGAGGACGAGAGCATGGATGCGGATGACAAGCTGGCGGTGGGGAGGGAGGAGAAGACGGTGTACATGCCGGTGGATGATCTGGATGAGGAGGATACGGAGCTGGATGAGTGGGAGGCGCTTGAGGTGGATGAGAGGCTGAAGAGGTTGGTGGCGTACCTGAGGGAGAGGTATAGGTATTGTTTCTGGTGCAAGTTTGCATATCCGGACGAGGAGTTGGAGGGTTGTCCGGGGGTTGCGGAGGAGGATCACGATTAGGCGCTTGATACTCATAGAGCACAGATGACTGCTCAGTTATGGTGCTTGACCATTATTGTGTCTCGACTATATGAAAAAGAGCATATCACTCGGTCTGACTATCATTAAGCTCGATGGGAGAATGGAGACCCAGGAGTCTGTCGCCATGCCATTACACTGTTCTCCCGTAATTCATTTGCCAATTGATGGAAACTTGGGCAATCCACGACCATATTGTGACTTTTGATCGCTGTGACCGCCACTTGGTATAACCGACCAGCAATACTCTGTACAAGTGCCACTACGCATAAATACAAAATGGACGCTGACAAAACTTGCTCTGGAGAAATACAGAGTACTATGTCGCGTCGTCCTCTGGCAACTCTTCAACTACCCTATCCACCATATCAATCAACTCGTCGCTGTCGTCAAAAGTTAGCAAACACACAATCGTCACCAAAACACACACATCACAGGGAACTCACATATCCGGCCGCTCACTCGGCTCAACCTTCAGACACCTCCGCACCACCTCCCTAATCGGCTCACTAATGGCCACCTCCTCCTCCTTCCGCGCCCCGCTCTGGCTCACGTTCGTGCCCTGCCGCACGGGCGCCGGCATCTTCTTCTTCCCGTTGGCGCCCTCGTCCGGGAAGCGCCAGTCGCCGCTCAGCACGCAGATGCTCAGCGACCCGCCCGTCTCGTCGCTGCGCATCTCGAACGGCGACTTGCCCACCAGGCACGCGTACAGCGTGCACCCCAGCGACCAGATGTCGACCTTGGTGTCGACGACGGTGCCCGTCTTGACGTCGAAGAGCTCCGGCGCGCGGTACGGCATGGTGGAGTGCTCCGCGGCTGTTTCTTGCGTGGCGATGGCGAGGGAGCGGGATGTGATGGGGATCGGGGAGACGGCGATGGAGCCGAGGTCCATGAGGATGGGCGCGAGGCCGGTGTCGTCGATCATGATGTTGCCTGGGTTGTCGTCTATTAGCGAACGGATTGTTTCTTTGTTCTGAGCTGCCCTTCGCAGCTGCGAAAAGAAAGACGCAAAACCTACCGGGCTTGATATCCCTATGCGCGTAATTCCTAACCTCCCCCGCCGGCACGCTCTCCTCGCCCATCATCAACGGCCTCTGCTGCTCCGTGTCATTCTCGTCATCCGCGCCCGTCTCCTGCCTCGGCGTACTCCTCTCCCTGCCCTTGCCCTTATTCTGCTTCTTCGCCGTCGGAACATTCTCATCCACCCCATTCACCCTCATCTCCATCCTCTCCCCTCCACCGCCGCCGCCGCCGCCATTCCCCCGGTACACATGCATCTCCCGCAGCGCGCGGCAGATCCCCGCAAACAGCACCATCAGCCGCCGCTCGGGGAAGCTCGTGTGGTTGACGAGGTTCGCGTTGATCAGGTCCTGCAGGTTGCCGCGGCGGTAGTACGGCAGCAGCACGTAGACGGTCTTTGTGTCCTCGCCGCCGCCGCGCTCCGACGCGATGGCGTAGTCGATGGAGTGGATGATGCCCGGGGCGTGCTGGAAGAGCTTGTAGGCGTCGACCTCCTTCATGGCCTGCGCGACGGACTCGGCGCCGAACGGGCAGCGGATCTTTTTGAGCGCGAGGGTCTCGGAGGTCGCGGTGTCTTGGACGAGGTAGACGTAGGAGAAGCCGCCCTGGAGAGAGGTGGCGCGAGGTTAGGAGCCAAGTCATAGGTGAGCCGCGGATTGGGGTGGGAATGCAGCAAGGTACCTCGCCTAATAACCTCAAGATCTTGAAGCTGCGGCCATTGATCTTCAGCGTTGGGGAGCCCTGGAAGCAGCTGAAGCAATTCCCTAGCGAAGCTAGTAGATCACCGAGTACTTGTGCCATCGTGACCGCTGTTGTCTTCGACCTGGATAGTAGCTGGTTCGCAAAGTATCCCTCTCTTCCTCAGAACCGTCGTCCGCCCGTAATCAACTGCGCAGAGCTCGTTGAAGCCAAACTTGCGAACAAAGACGGGGGCTTCTGGCTCGGAACGGCGGCTTTTGTGAATGAGCAGGTTCGGAAGAGTTGTATCGCATGTACTGTAACGTCAGGGTATCGAACAAAGACGGCAGGAATCAAAGTGGCATGTTCAATGGGATGCATCAAAAGTGTAGCTGAAGTGGCTTTGTATGCCTGCTGCTGCTGTACCTGAGCTTGATTGAGCCAATTGCGATGACGCGACAGTGGACAAGGGTCCGCTGCGCCTCGTCTTCAGGGGTTGATCGTTCCCTGGACCATGGCAGCCCTGTTTGAACTGGCCCGTAGCGCCCGGTGCCGGGCCACTTGACATGTCCGGCCCGGAGCCATCAACGCCAGCGACCGGACAGGTGGACTTCCTGTTCCAGTTCCATGAACGTAAGTTTACACTTACTTGGCTGTCTATTTGGCATGGACTACGGACCATGAAGCTTTGAGTACGCCAATGATCATGTCCATGGTCCACCAACCTTTTCAGTGATGAGTTCACGCTCGACCAAATGCAGATCCCTAAAGTCTTCACTCAAAGCAATGCTCTTGGCCCACAAGACGTCGCGATTCAACAGAATTAATGGATAGATATCTCAAGACATCGCATGCGGAAGAGGGTATTCGCAAAGGATACATACATCAATCGTGCAGAAAGAGGGTTCGTCAGGTCCACCAACGAATCAGAGTAAGATCAGTCGTCTGCTCGTTCGTCTCCCCAGCACACAAAGTCATGTCCACACACTCGCCCGCTGCCAAATTTTGGTCCATTACTGATCTCTCAACCCACCACCTAGCCTACTCGTTGAGGCCGCCATCCTCATAGCGCATCTTCAAACGGACAATCCACACTATTGTGCCCATCCTTCTCGCACAGCGCACACCACGCCTCGGGATCAATCACCCCGCTCTCCTTGCCAGCCACCGGGCCCGGGTCCATCATACTAGGAGGCGGGGGCTTGTACGCAGCCTGCGGCGCAGGCGGCGGCGGTGGCAGCGGGATTCGCGGTGATAGGGGCGCGATCTTGTACTGATCGTGCTCGTTGATGGCCGCCAGGCCACCACCACCACCACCGCCGACGGCACCCTTGGGAGACTCTCCCCCTGCCCCTCCGCCCGCGCCAAACATGTTGGTGCACGTCAGGATGTCATGCCCAGACGCCTCGCACAGCTCGCACCACAGCGTGCTGTTCTCCGTGATGGACGACATCTCGTCGCTCTCGGGCTGGGTGTCGAGTGTACGCACGCGCAGGTGCGTCTTGTGCTGGTGCGGCTGCTGCTTCAGTGGCGACGACGAGAGGGGCTGATTGTGGGCGTTGCTGTGTGCCGAATCGCGGTCGCGCGCGCCCAACAGAACCACTGTGTCGCGCGAGTCACGCAGGGAAGAGCGGTTGTCCGCCGCCGTTACTGCACCTGAGCCGCCGCCGCTACGGAGAGTCGATACGCTGCCACGGCGGAGGGCGTCGAGCTCGTGCTCCAGCTGCTCCTCGTGCGTGTTCTTAGTGTCGAGGAGGGCGCGGAGCTCGGCTACCTCGCGCTCGAGCTTCTCCCTAGCGGCGGTGTCTTCGGCGCTGGCGGGTGGTCGGTCACCAGGCTCGCCGCCGCCGATGCCATTCGGCACCGAGTCGCGGCTGAGCGAGTGAATGATTGCCTTGAGGCCGCGGATTTCGTCTTCCTTTTGCTCGAGCTCCTTAAATAAAGCGGCCTGGTCGCCGTTGCCGACGCCATTGGTGCCAGTGGTTCCGCCCGCTGCTTTCTCACGCTCTCTTCTCATCTCAGCCCGGGTTCTCTCCACTTCGCCCCGAAGAAACTCGACTTCGCCACGAGCTTCGGCCTCGCCTCTTCGAGCATCCTCAAGACCTTCTTCCAGCTCTTGTACCAGCTCTTCCAATTGCTTCAACTGCATCGCGACTGCGTCCACATCGCTATTGCGCTCTTGGATCGCGTGAATATCCAGCATTAGCTCCTCGATCTTCTTCTCATACACTCTCTCCGTCTCGGTGCTCGCCAGCTCCAGTGTATCAATAGTGCTCCGGAAATCGGCCCGATTCGCGTCAAACTCCGCCGTGAGCCGCGCAATCATCTCATTCTTGTCCCTGATAAGCGCCCGGAGCTGGGTCGTGTCCTTGTCGTCCAGACTGCCCCTCCGCACAAGCGCAGCGGGCATTTCCGCCTGTTGCATGAGACTCTGCACCTCAGTAAGACTGATCTCCATCTCTGTCAGCGTCGCTTGCTGCTCCCTCAGCTGCTTATCGCGGTTGGCAATCTCGGCGCGCAGTCTGTCCACCTCCTCATCTTGCGCCATGCCCTGGCGCGAAGGCCCACGTAGTGCAGACGCCCGCCCGGCCTCTCTGGGCCTCGCCACGCCATTCCCTACCGGCGTAATATCCTCGTCGCCTGCGAGCCCCTGGCTTCGCCCTGACAGAGCAGATATGCTGCGCGGTCCCATGCTAAAGTTGCGCCCAGGCTGCAGCGAGCGGCCCTTGTTCGGATCACCGCCAGGCGTCGCTGGAGCTGGGCCGCGGGCGCTTTGGGAGAATTTGGTCTGAGTGGGACTGTTGAAGCGCGGGGTGTTGTTCCTCGATGGTGGTGCCGCCATGCTTGGCCGTGCGCCGGGCGTCATTTGTAATTTGCGTACCGGCGACTCGGGTCGGCCCAGTGAGGGTCTTGGTTTCTTTCCGCCCGGGCTAGGTGCGCGACCTGGACCGACAGACTTGCTGAATTGAGTGCCGGTGGGCGTGTTCGGGGCGTGGTTAGTAGAGTTCTGGGTGCCGGCCTTCAAGCCGCTTGTGGTGGAGGCAGGTGCCATGTTGAAGGAACTCGTGGTGGAGTTGCTGGGAGAATCGCGTTTGATAGCTTTGTTGAGGGGAAGGAAGATGCCAGCGCCTGGAATGCTCGTAGTGAAGTAGGATACCCTGTCCAAGATAGCGCGTTAGCAAACGGAGAACGCGTCTCGACTGGGCTGGAAATGTACAGTTGGATCAAAGATCACGCACCCGTCAACATCGCCATTGTTCTTGCCACGCGCCGCATAGTCGGGCAGCAGCTCCACCCCCGTGAAGACTCCTTTCTTGCCCTGCACACTGCCCACAAACCGCACCATTCCCAGCATATTTCCCGGGACCTCGACTGTGTCGCCCACGGATAGTTCGGGGCCAAAAGAGGCGGCCGCCCTCGGGGTCAGGGGCGACTGCGCCATCCTATTATTGTAGGGTCGAGGAGGGGAGGTGTTTAGAGAGGCGAGGGCGTAATTCTTGGAGGCATCGGGGAGGTTGGCAAGCGAGTTGGAGGTCAAAGATAATGTGGCCTGAGAACCCTTACGCTGTAGCGGTAGCGAGGGCACTGGCGGCACGAGGACGGAAGGGGAGGCGCCGGCGGTGGTGTAGGCACCTCGCAAGTTCGGAGTGGAAGTGGCGGTGGTAATGATTTTCCCTATTGCTGAAGGTTTGCGGGTTGTGGGACGGCGCAAAGCACGCGGCGTTGTTGGCGAGGCTTTGGTAAGGGGGTTATTTGCGTTGTTGTTGCTGTTGCTGCTGCTGCTGTTGAATTTGGAGGGGGTTGTGGCAGAAGAAGGCGGAGGGGGAGGGGCGGAAAGTGATGAGGAAGCTGCTGGGCTTGCCATGACGAATGCTGCAACTTCGAAGTTAAAAGCCCCTGTCACTGCACATTGTTTACCACCTGCCCACTGCTGCCCTGGAATGTCCCACTGTACCGGTAATAAGGCCCACTGAACGGAATGTAACCTTCACCAAGCCACACCCGCCCACCTTGCACTCTATAAGCACCACTGCACCACTGCCGAATGGGGATCGCCAGAGGCTGTTTGGACAACAGTCTCAGGGGCAAGAGGCGCTGCAACCTGCTGTGACCTCGGTCTGCCCGCCTTGCCTTGCCCAGCGGCAAAGACACTGTTGTTGGACACTGAAACCCTCAATCAACAAAGCACGGTTCTCGCGAATGAGCGTGCTCTTTTTCCCACAACGAGTTTCTCTTTTTCCTTTGATGTTTGTGTTCAAAATTGAGGCTCTGGGACAGCACTAGCCAATGGTTCTGCTTGGGGCTGGGAACAAGCTTCGGCGTCCCGCCTGTTTGCTTCGCGCGATCCTTGGTTTGCAGCTTGACCAGCCCGTGCGCATGTGCCCAGGCGAAATGGTTGGCGAGATAGGCGAGGCCGTTTGGTCAAAGAACAGATGAAAGGTCTCAAGCGGTTCTCGTGTCGGAGACTTGCCGTGGGGGGGGGGGCAAGCCTTATGTTATAAAAGGAAAACAGAACGAAAGTACCAAGGATGGGAGACTGACTGTTCCTGGACAAAAGAAGGGAGAAAGACGAACGACATCAGCAAAGAGAGGATTAGGATCGCTTCATCTTATCAGTAATTGTGCAAGAAGGTATAAAAGCAGGAAATAAAAACAGAAAACAACACAAAACCGTGGACTGTCAAGATGCTACATCTGGATGCCCGACCGATGGACGCCCAGGAGGGGAACCTTGGGGTGATCTCGAGGGAATCAATATACAGACTGGCGCGATCGCTAAGATTACGGAGTACATGCTATAAGCATGCAAGTGTCCACACTGACAGGCCGGCCGATCCCTTCTTCAGCGATCGCTTATGCGTCTGTTCACATCAGACATGATGATGATGCTGATGATGCTAACGCCTGGCGGTTTGTTTGGCTCTTTCATGCCTCGCTTGCCCGGTCCCAATTTCGACAAGTGTGTCGATGCTACTGTACCTGTAGTACACAGTAGTGTACTTTCACAGTATGGCCAGTCACCGGTCCAGGAATCTTCCGATTTTAGCCCGGGGTCATTTTTAATTTCTCGCGTCTGACTTGAAAGTCAAAGGACTTGGATGCCGTCCAAGTTCCCACATCAAGCATACTCATATTTCCGCCAACGGGGGACCGCTCCTAGAATGACTCTCGTCGACAGGCAATACGAATGCTGCCTGCGAAGTACGAGGTGACCAAGGGTGGCTAAGAAATTATAGTAGACATTCGTGGGAAGAGATGCTCACCACTGGAACGCGGTTCGCGATCACAACACCTGAAAGCATACATACACAAGCCACTATCGCTAGCGTGTAAACGTTTCAGCTCGTATACCTGGGCATCCACGTAGCCACGAACCACAGTACGGCAGAGAGAATCCCATCGGCGGCAGTCTTGGGAGAGCATGTTGTATTGTACTTGTACAAAGGTCGCTGATATGTGCTGCTCGATTTGTGTAGCTGTAATTTCGGATTATTTCAAATTCTGGGGAATGGACAATCTTATTTACTTTTTTGTATGCGCCGGCCTTCCCCCGGATAGTACCTAGAAGGCGTTCGGTACCACCCAGTACTACTTGTACAAAGTATACTTTCAGAAAGTCACCATGTCTGAGGCTCAGAGGCCTTATGACGGGAGCTGCTTAGATCTGATTGGTAGAAACCCCTGCTTAGAACAGCTTCGTGCCTCTCCGGATCCTTACGGAGTCTTGAGTCAATATCTATTTGGTATGTGGACACCGGCGACTTCCAAACCGGCCGCGGGTGGTCGTGGCGCGCACCCTCCTCGAGTATCATAGCCAGCAATAGAAGCGCCGCGACGACGATCAGCAGCGCCGGAAAAAAGCAGCCACTGCCAGTTGAATCGCACGCAGACTCTGTTCGCGTAGACGACTCCGTGCGCCAGGAGCTGCGTCCCGGTCGCGGATGCGCTGGCCCAATCGTCGTAGTAGAATGTTGATCCGAGGGGGCGGACCACGTTTGTGGCTGCGCGAGCGAAGTTGTCCCTAACGAGCACTGCATGTTAGCATTTCCGGTTTGAACAAATGGGCCGTGAAATTCTCACCGGCTTTGAATGTGAAGGCTCCATAATGGCGGTGATCATATGATGACGAGTAAGTAAAGAGGAAAGGGACGCACATAATCTGCTCAATAGGACCCAAGCTCGCATTGCCCCCACCGTACATAGCGCCAGTATCTCGAGTGCCCAGAGTCAGATCCAGTAGCGACTTTGTGAGTCAGGACGAAAGGCTGGTATGTGCTCTCACTCATCCAATGGTTGAAAGCCGACGTCCAAGTACGGATCGATGTCGTCCAGCTGATCGTTCGTCACGGTTGGGGAGTCGTTCGTTTCGCTGGGGAATGGGAAGCTGCAGTCGGCTTTCTTGTCCATTCTACTTGACCGCTGCTGTGAGAGTGGACGTTCATAAAGAACAAATGCGTGATTTGAGAGATCCCATCGTGCCAGACAAAGATACCTCGTGGCATCTCAAGATATCAAGACAGATTTTGTGCGAGATGGTGCACACGTCTTTGAATGGCAAATGTTTGTTTTGTAATTGGGATCAGCCAAGAAAGGGTCAGCTCTCTTCACGAAAGTCCTCATGCAACGGTGTGGCACACTCGAAACATGTTGTGTGATGCTCGGTACTTGATACACAGAGTCCTGCAAAAAGCCCAGGGGTCGCACGGAAAAGCTCGACGAGGCCTACGTCGACTGGGGACTTGCCTGTCAGTCAGAAGATATCAAGGTGACCGGGTGAGTACACATGAGTCTTGCGCCGATGTAGGATTCCATGAGTGTTATGTTTGCTCATTAAGCCACAGTGCCGCTCTGGCGGTATGACAGGCGTCTAGATTTACATACTGCCTGAAACTTCCTCATCATACCTAGGTATCCACTTCACAGACCCTTTTCATCAACAGCATATCCGAGAAATATAGAATACGAAAGAGTAGGAAGCTCCATAGTGATGACTGGAACAATCTGACAACCCCTTAGGGACAATCTAAAGGTGCAAGCGGAAAGTGGCAACCTCGAAAGGCTTCAAGAGGACTGGATAGTTGCCGTCCCCGTCCTTCTTGATCTCTGGCTCATCAGGCAGTTCATCCTCGAGAATGTTGACCTTGGTGACCTTCTGCACATCCCAGGTAGATCTGATGGCAGTGCGTGAACGCCCACCAAGCGACTCATACATGCGCAGAATGACACTCTTGCCCTTGCGAATCGCAAAGTCGCCGCGGCTGACGTCCTCATCATCCTCACCACGCTTGACACAGTCCAGGACAACTGCCGGGTCTCCGACCAAAGTGATGGGGGTTTGGAAGGAGGCCGGTGTGTAGTGCTTGGGCTTGCGGACGAGTGTGAGATTGGCACCGAATTCGTACCCTGCACGGACAGTGGCAGGACCCAGAGGGCCCTCGTGCGGCATGATAGCGTATTTCATCTGGTGACGGCCCATGTCGGCGTGTGCGTCGGGTGCCTTGGGGGCGCGGAGCAGTGACAGGCGCATCAGGTTGCCGGCTGTGGCGAACCCATATTTGCTGTCGTTGAGAATGGAGACACCGTAATTCGACTCGGACAAGTCGGCAAACTTGTGACAGCAGACCTCGAACTTGGCCATGTCCCAATCCGTGTTGTAGTGGGTAGGCCGCTTGACATAGCCGTACTGCACCTCGTACTTGGCCTCAGTGTTTCGGATGTCCACAGGGAACTCAACCTTGAGGAACTTCATGTCCTCCCGCCATTCGACGTCAGTGGTGACCTCGACAAAGGAGGTCTGTCCCTTCAAAGCCGCGCTCAGAGAGATGGTGGATGTCAGGTAGCTCTTCTCGCTGATCTTGACTTTGCTGGTGACTGCCACACGGAAAGGCTTGTTTTCGCTGATCTCTGTGCCGATGACACTCAGTTCCTTACGGGAGTCCAAGTGAAACACCTCCACATCCCACGCCTGCCAATACAGAGGCTTGTCGTCAAAGATGACGAATTGATTGCCTTTTCCGCCAGGTGCGATCACCTCACGGTCGGCTTTGCGGTCGTAGAGGGAGGTGATGAGGCCGTGTGAGACCTGAACGCTAAGCTGGTCGTTTTGCAAGAGGAATACGCCCTTGGTGACCTCCTGGATGGATACGACTGTGCCTTCGGCAGAGGAGGCTTTGAAAGGCTGCAAGTTGAGAAGTGGGCCCTCACCAGAAGCAATAGCACATTCTCCGTTGCCGATGTCAACAAGTGCCTTGCGGGGCCAGAACAGCGAGTTGAGCACGGCGCCCTCCTCGGCAGTGGTTGTGGCGACTTCAGTGATGCCGAGTGCAGCAGATGCATCAGATATAAGCTTCTTACCAATATCTGTGACTTTGGCATATAGCTTTTGGCATGTCAGCGTAAGGTCTCAATCATAACACGTCGAGGGAATTGAGCATATACGGGTGCTCACCTTGTCTGAATCATCGTAACACATCTCGATACAGCTGCCAGGGAGACAGTCATGAAACTGGCAGAGCAGCACATCCTCCCACATTTCGTCAATCTTGGCTGTGGGGTACTTGTACTTGCTGTTCTTCAGAGAAGCAACCGTGGCATAGAGCTCCACGGCTCTCAGTAGAAACTCAGACGCTCGGTTGTTACGCTTGTTGTTCGCCTGGGTCGTGTAGGTGCCGCGGTGCAGCTCAAAATAAAGCTCGCCGTACCAGGTGACGAACTTGTCGTGCTTGGGGATCAGGTTGTCAAAGAAATCATCGACTGAGCTTCCCATATGGACACGGGGCGCTGCAGAAGTGCCAATGGTGTCGGCCATGCCTCGGAAACGGCGAAGCTTCTCAATCTCTTCCACAAGAGGGCCGCCACCGCCATCGCCCCTGCCAAAGACGAGAAGCGATGTGTGGTCCTGATCCATGGACTTGTGCTGCTCAACACTCCGCTTCACATCGCCGTAGTGAGCAGCGGAAGTATAAGTTTCGGCGGGAGGCATGTGGCAGATGACTTGAGAGCCATCAAGAGCAACCCAGTTGAAGGTGGTGTGAGGGAACTTGTTGATATTGTTCCAGCTCAGCTTTTGGGTCAGGAAGCGGTCCATGCCAGCGAGGCGGCAGATTTGAGGAAGCTGAGCCGAGTATCCGAAGGTGTCAGGCAGCCAGAAGGTTTGGCAACGCTGTCCGAAGTGCTTCTCGAAGAAACGCTGGCCGTAGACGAATTGGCGCACTAGAGACTCTCCACTTGGCATATTTGTGTCGTGCTCAACCCAGCTGCCTCCGATAGGGTGGAATTGACCCGACTTGACCTTCTCCTTCACGCGGTCAAAAACGTATGGATAGTCCTCCTTCAACCACTTGTACTGCTGGGCTTGTGAGCAGGCGAAGTTGAGCTCGGGATACAGCTCCATCAAATTGCACTGATCGGTCCAGGACCGCGCAACTTTGCGCCTAGTCTCAGCCCAAGGCCACAGCCAGCAAGTGTCGATGTGACAATGACCAATGCCAAAGACGGTCGGCTTCGTGTCTGTCTTGTACACATCTGCTGAGTCGACATTGCCAGTGAATCTCCTGCCGATCTCCCGAGCCTTCAAAACAGAGTTCTTGTCGGTAGGATCGATAGCCTCGATCATTTCCGTCACAGTGTTCAGTGCTATGTGCTGTTCCGCACTGTTTTGAGGCAGCTCCCTAGCCGCATCTCCAATGGTCCAGAGATCAATGTAAAGCTGGCGTGCTTGAACATTGACAGCAACAATTTCGGCCCTGACAAGCGTGTACGTTCTCCCCTCGTCTGGGGGAGCGATCCCATTTGTATTGCCAAACATGGCATTGCAAGCCGCCTCGATGTAAAATGTGTGCTCTTTGCCATCGCGATAGGACTCGGGGAGTATCCACTCGGGGCGTTCGCCTCCGCTGAAGCCCTGGACGGGGTGACCTTCCTCGGTGTACACCAGACCTTCGTTGCCAGCATCCCAGTGGAACTCAAGGTGCTCCTTGTTGCGGAAGCTCTCAGGAACAGTTAATTGGACTTTAATCCACTTTGTTGACCAGATCCTCTTGAAGACCTCGCCAATCTTGATGGTCTTGAACTCCTGCGTCACAGCGTCCTTGAAGGCGGGCCGGTCTGTGTTGGGAGCTTCCCACATGGAGAGCTTGACGTACTTCTCTTCGTCATCGTTGGGAGCGACAGCCTCCTTGAGGAGGGCCTGCAGATTGTGCTGGCTGTACTGACCCGCCTTGTAGCTGGTCTCGATTCGTTCGAGGTAGATTTTAGGGAACCTCTTCTTGACAGGCTGTGCTGCGCGGACTGGGTACTCGACCTTGGGCTTCGTGAGCCGAGTAATGTCGTGTTCGCCACCCATCTTGGCGTTGTCGCTGTCGAGGGCACTCGAGGTGATACCGTGGTTGGGAAGTGCGGCGGTATCGAGACTGAAGGGGGTGTCGATTGTTAGGGCACTGTGTCCAGATGAAAGCAGCGATGGTCAGCTAGTGCACGAGATGAGGTTTATCAGGTGCACAGCGCAAGATCCCTGCAGTGTGTTGTGGGAAAGAAGGAGATTCGAAACGGCGTGGACTTATTAGAAGCTGCTCGCACCGGCTCCAAGACCGGCCCCACACAAGCTCTGACGGGTATGCGGAGGAGCTCAGCTCAAGGACACATTGTGCGGGGGAACTCGTCGTGGGGCCTGCAGGGGTGAGCTAAATCGCCCCGACACGCCCCGAACGCCCACACGTAGTGCATGCTAATAGGGAATAGGCTCGGGGATAACCACACGTACCTGATCTTGATCCTGGTCATGGTGCTGTTGCTGCCGTGGTGGATGCTTGCCACTTGAATCCAAGATAGAGGATGTCAGCCAGGCTTGGAGCATACCTGGTGTTTCGACAATGGGAGAGGAGAGATGTGAACAAGAAACAGAAGGTAGATGAGAAAAGGGTCAGGAGTGTGTTAGGTATAGCCAGGTAAGGTGAGGTCAGGTTGGCCCGGAAGATTCCATCCAGATTTGGGAATCGTGGCGGGGCTAAGGATGATAGAACAATAAAAGCTGCTTGTTGATGAGGAAAAGAACGCTTCGTGTTGCCATCGTGGGCTTCTGCCTGGAACATGACTCTTTTTCGATGTTGTTGGAGCATTTGGGAAGGTGTAGCCCACTTTCCCAGGAAGGAGTAGGAAGTGTGTCAAAAGCCCCACATGCTCAAACAGACCAGGAGAATCTGCACAATCATTGCAAGAAGCCTACAGGATCAATTCTCATTAAAAATGAATGGGTTGGACGTGGGGGAATATTGTGCTGCCGCCATACACAAACTGTCCTATGTCCAGTTAGCTAAGTGTTGCGAATATGGCGCAAATGAAGGACACTCACTCAGGTCTTCTCATCCCTTGGATGCCACTGCACACACCTCATTCAGCTTCATCGAACTAGGTAATTCGTGATCTCTCATCACAGACAAACACAAAGACAGGTGCACGGCATAGTAACATAGCCTCTCGCAGAGCACATATAGTCTCAATCGCTGATGAATGTACTGGAACCTATCCATGGAAAAGAATGCCCAACCAATGCAACCTACTGCTGAACCTCATTCTCCCTACTTCTTATTCGACCTCTTCCTAGCCGCCTTCTCCTTCTCATACACCTTCGACTCATGGCCCTCCTCGCCCTGAATCTCCGACACCAGCCGCTTGTACTTCTTCTCATAGGCCGCGTCCTTCTCCTTCTTGAGGCGCAGCTTCTCGCGCGCCACAAAGTTGGCGTCCTTGCGCAGCTCGCGCATCGCGCCCTTGCGCTCCTTCTTGTGCTCCGCCTTGAGCTTGGCCATCTCGGCGCGGTCGCGGTCCGGGTCGTAGTGCTTGTCCGGGTCGAAGTCGTCCTCGAACTTGGGCACGAATGTCTTGATGGCCAGGGACCGGTGGTGATGAAGCTCCAGGGGTCGCCGCGAAAGGGTGGCGACTTGGAGGGCGCGGGAGAGGTGGGTGGATGCGCGCTCGGCTTCGGCGAGGAGAGCGGGTGGGAGGTGTGGCCGGTTGGGCTTGGAGGTGAGGTGCTTGAGGACCTTGGCTGCTGGCTCGAAGGTCTCGTAGAAGGAGGCCTTGCCTGCCCAGGTCTCGGACGCTGCTAGGAGGATGGAGACGTTGGTGCTAAGAAGAGCAACTTTGAGGTCCTTCGCTCCTGGATTTGCATCCTGATCCTTTGTAGCTTGGCAATCTGCACTCCTTGGTTTGCGAACTGTGACTTTTTGTGCGTCCTTTGTCCGTACACCAGAGGAGGATTGGTGAACAGGAAAGAATCCGAGTTGTCCTTTGGCCTGAACGGGTACTAATGCGCAGATGGTGTTCAGGGTGAAGTTCATGACTTCCGGTACGTAGCGTTTGGAAAGCTTCTGGTACTGAAGAGCCAGCGTTGCAAGATACGTGCCAGTGGCGTAATCAGCCAGACGATCTGGGATTTTCTGTCCCAGAAACCGGCCCATAGAGAGCATAGCTGGTGTGACCACCTGATGAAAGTGGTCGGATGTAGGGAAGATGGAACCAATGGCCGTCAGGATGTAGAGATCACCAAGTTGCAGGGCCAAAGGTCGTTGCTCTGCCATGGCCTCCAAGTACGAGCGGAATTCCTGACCGATCTCGATCGGGAACATCTTAGCCAAGGAGTGAACGTGTCGTATCAGCATCTCAAGGGCTGCGTGCACATCATCACCGGACAGGCTCCCCATGTACGCAATGTGCTGGACCAGGACTTTCGAAAAATTGCCCAACTTTTCCTTGTTGGCGCTCAGAAGCTTGGGGTGATACAAGGCTCGGATGCGCTGAACCACTGTTGGGAGTTTGGGAAGCGGGATCTCCTTGATGACATCCAGAAACTCGGAGTGGCTCTGTGGGCATGGGAAAGTAAATGGTAGGCCATCCTCGGTCGAATCCGCTGGTTGTCCCTTGTTCGACTGGTTGAAGATGGCGTCCTTGGTCTCGGTTTCTGTGAGGAGTCCTTTGGTGAACTCGTCATCCTCTTCGTCGTCAGTTTCCGGAGCCTCGTCGTCACTCTCGTCGAAAGCATCGTCATCGTCCAGATCATCCAAGTCGGAGCCACTGGCAACCAGGTTGTCGTCGATCAGGAAATCGTCCTCGTCGTCGAATCCGAGTTCTGCGGCAGTTGGTCGCGCCTTGATGCCCTTGCCAAGACCGAAATCAACGTCTTCGCCATCATCTCTGATGAATTCCACGGCAGGCTTCTTTGGATCCTCTTCCGCGTCGTCTGCCTCGTCCTCCTCTACCTCCTCGCCTTCGTCAGAGTCGCTTACCACCTCACCATTCATACGCCTCAATCTCTTGTTCTCGAGCTCACGAAGTCGTCTCGAGTGTTCTTCCAGGATCTGCTCTTCAGTCTTCGTCCTTGTAGTCGGCTTCGCTCGCTTGTCAGCCACCATCTTCCTAACAGCAAGGTCGTACTCCTTCTCGAAGGCATCCTTGTCGACACCTGCCAAGCTGGCTATCTTCGGGTCGTTTTGCAGCTGTTCCATTTGTCTCTGTCTGTTGTTGCCCATAAGAAGTCGTCGAATGTCTGCAGTCTCCTTGTCCAGCGCCAGTCGCAGGTCCTCGTCGTCCTCTTTGGCCGCTTGGCGCTCGTACTTGTGCATTTTCGATTTCGCAATGACCTCCTCCATGACCTCTTTCTTTGTCTTCTTTCTCTCCGGCTCTTCTTCATCGCCCTCCTCTTGAGCGGCGACCTGGTCGCGTAAACGCTTCAATCTCTTTCTGTTGTGTTCCTCGAGGTCGGACATGTTGGAGCCGCTGTCCGAAAAGTCTTCATCGAAGTCGTCCAGTAACTCTCCCGATGCGTCGAAGTTCAGCGATTTGCCAGCGTGTGTGAGGCTGACGCCTTGTGCCGGATCCTCTTCGTCTTCCAGGTCGAAAACGTTGGACTTCTTGTGCGCCCTTTGCTTCTCCATGGCGAAACGCTGGGCAGCAGCTGTCTCGGGCGTCATGCTCGGGTCGCCTTCTCCAAATCGTCTGTCGAAAATGCCGCCAACTCTGTTGCGCCGCTGCATCTCGACCAGCAGCGTCTCCTTCCGCCTCTCCTCGCCGAGTGCCTTGGCCATGCCCGGGCGACCCAGAATGCCCTTCTTCTTCTCGGGTTTGGCGGTGGTGACGTCGAACTTCGGACCGCGAGCGTTTGTCTTGAACTGGAACGGGTTGAACTGCTCGCGAATGCTCTCCAGAGCGGCGCCGCGCTGGAGGCGCTTCTCGTTGCGGCCGCGCTCATCTTTCGCGTGATTCTTCTTTTGCTTCTTGGATTGTTGGGGGCCAACAATGCCTTGCTCTCGCAGAGAGGCTTTGAGCCTCTTGAGTTGGGAGGCAGGCATGTCGATAATGTCTTCTCTTTGAGTCGTGTTGGTGGTTATTTCATGCCGTTGTAACTCGTGCAAATTTCAATCAAAGAAGTTGTACCGCAGCAGCAGGTCAACTGCAACTTTTTTTGCAGGGATGTCCCCAGTAGCCGGGATGCTCCTGGGACTGCCCCTGCCACTTTTCCCCGTCAGCGCCCAGGCAAGCCAGGGTAAACTTCACGGTTTCCAACGACATCACTTCAACACCAAACTTTGGCAACAGCTTCAAGGCTGGCGCAAAGCACGCGCACATTGAACCATGTCGCTACTCAGACTTGCGCGCGATGAGCGTGTGATAGTCTTCGGACTGGCTGCCGCGGCAGTTGGTGTTTTCGCCACTATGCGCATCTTCTTGATCCGGATGCGGGACGATGCTGAGATCAAGCAGAAGCAGCCCACAACACAATACATCACGCAGGAGACCGAGGACTCACTCAAGCCAAACACCCTGGACACGCTTCTTTTTCACTACAACTTCGCGATTCGTGAGATCGCGGGCAAGATCGTGAGCGATCGGGCCGTCAATGACAGCGAATCGGTCAACTATCTTCTGTGGGGCATCACGCGGCCGGACTATGATGAGCGGTTGAAGTGCTTGCGCACTCTGGCATATATCACGGATCCTCGTAGGATATTTCAGTCCTTGGTAATTTCAAGAATTTCATTGCTAACAAAATCTCAGAGAATGTACCCAAGTTCAACACGCCACGCGCATACAAGGCCTTCGTTAGATCACTCGAGCTTTGTCTGTCTGATCGCGCGCCACTCGAGAAGTTGAATGACACCTGGTTCGACGAATACGGACTGCGCGACATGGCCGAGAAACTCCCTCTGATGTTTCTCTCAAAGCTCATCCAGAAATACGGGCCAGAACAAACCATCCAGGCTGGTTTTGTGGAGAGATGGCTCGTCAAGCAGAACTGGGGCGACACTCCAGAAGAACGCGAAGTCAATTTCGCGCATTACCTGTACAAGCAGAACCAGATCGTTGAGATGATCTTGAAGATCCAGCAACATCCTGCCGGCCGGCATGCTCTCGAAAACGCTGGTCTGCTGCCGAAAATTCCCGGCGGCAATAACGGCTTTGGCATGTTCGCAACCATCCACATCGAGACGGAGATTATGGATGGCGATCATGCCGAGCCCACTCCGAGGCACTTGGAGCAGAGCCCGGAGGAACAGCGACTGCGACACCGCCACCGAGAAGCTATCGTCATCCATGATGGCAACCTACCGCTTTCGCGTTCAGACATCATTCAGAGGGAGCACAGCACGCCGCCACCATGAGCATTGCTACCCAGAGCCTCCAAGAGGGCTTCCTTCTGGAAGTAGATGTGACCACGGAGAGGCTCGCAGCACGGTGCAATCACAATGGACAAATCCCGGGCCTGCCAGACCCGAGGAGCCTGCTACCACCTGTCTTCAATCAAGGTGATTGCTGCTCGTATCAGCCACTGTCTACACACATGTAAACATACATGTTTGTGGATATTATTCGGCATTACGTGTCAAGCCTGGTCCACCGGACCACCCCCTCGTCTGCCACCATATGCTTCCGGTTCGCCACCTTTTGGTCCGCCTCAGCCTCCCGCTGATTATTATCCCGGTGCCACAATACCTAGTGACAGAAAGCTATCTCATGAGCACTTCGATTGGAAGTTGACATTCCACAGCGAGGATGCAATAAAATCCGCACATAAAGGGGAACCTCTTCTGGAAACTTTAGGTGCGGACCGGAACGCTACATTCGAAGCCGCTAAGAAAAGTCTCAGGAAACTGGCTTTACAATTGCATGGGAAAAGAGAAACACGGTGCAAAAGACCGACAACTTGGAAGTTGAGAACGCTAGCAATGCATTTCTCAAGTCGCAAGAATGTATGGGTCTCATGGAGGGCTTGGAGCAGTCCGGACAATTCACAGGCGTTTGACCAGGTACAAATTGCCCGTCATCCGCGTGGGAATCGTGAATGTGGCATCTGAATGTACGGTTCTGTTCACAGGGTGACGGGGCAGAAAACTTCAGCGCCACAGCTTAAGATGCCCGACCGAACAGGTTTCGCGTGCCGTGGTGAGTCTCCTCGTTCCGCGCCAGTGGTCGAGGGTTGGCATTTTGGAACACGTATTGCACAGCTGGGAGGGCGTTGATCTGCGCAGGGCACGGGGTTCTGATCTGGTCACTGATCACGTTGGATGCTGTGATGGGCGATGGGTAAGATGATATCACTAGCCCTCAGATGTTCAGCTGACCAAGCCTTTATTTTCACTTGCTTTTGTTCCTCACTTCCTATCCAAGTTCTCAAATGAATACATTGGCATTGCTTCAATTCCATTCATTTCTATCTCATTTCTCACAAACAAGACCATCATGTTCTTCAATTCCTAATCCAAGTCGTAACATATGCACAGCTGTTCGTTTATCTAATCAAGAGCCCATATTCAGTCATATGATGTCCACCTGACCACAAGTCACAGATCCATATAACAAACTGTGTGAAGCCAAGCATCCAGAGTGGAAGACTAGAGTCGGACACCCAAAGTCGGGCACACAAAAATAAACATTCAAAGCTGAACATTCAGAGGCGGTCACACAGATTTGACCAAGCAAAGTCGACCACCGGGAGCTGGCTAGAAGATATCTTGTTGAACTTGTCCATGATATGCCCTTCTCGACAGCACGTTCCACCCACCGAGAATCTTTGTCATGGCTCTGATGGAGCAGCACGTCTGGCTCAGGGGCCTTCTTCCCGGATTCCTTCTATCTGCCATCTATCGCAGATGACCGCAGAAGACTTCGCCGCACAACCGTGTCTCCTTGCCGTTTCCCATCCAACAGAGTCTCGACATCCGTACCTATCAGAGCCATACCAAGACCATCACAGTCACGGCCAGTAGTCGCATCCCTCGATCGTTTCTAACCGCCTCTTTCAGTTGATCAGTCTTTTGGGGCCCATAGGAATCTCACGAACAACGGAAGCGCATCATCACCTCAAGCAACCCAAACAGGCAAAGCTCGGTCGAGATGGCGAAAGTCGTAGACCCACAGTCGCCGGGCCAGATTCCCGTCACAGAATCAGAAGAGTTCCACGAATGCATTAGCTGCCTGGAGATCTTACCGGTCAGTGAGTTGATCGCCTGCGGACAAAGTGTACATTGGTGGTGCAAGACTTGCATCAAGGGGTCCCTCGAGATTGCGTTCAAGTACAAGGATCCAACATTTCCTTCAACATGCTGTGGTCGACCACTCCCCATCCTCATCGAAATCATCGGCGAGAACTTGATGGGGCCGTACCAAGCAAGACAAGCCGAATACGCCATTCCCGCCAGTCAGCGTACATACTGCCGTAGCCCTTCATGTGGTCGATGGATCTCCCCTCCCAATATCGCCGACCAGATCGCTACCTGCGCTTGCGGAGAGACAACCTGTGCCTTGTGCAAGGGGCAAACTCATCCAGGGTCGCAATGCCCCCAAGACTCAGACGACGAGCAATTGCTGCTGATGGCCGGCAATGAGAAATGGAAGCAGTGCTACTGGTGCAAGGCTGTCATAGAGCGGACCGTCGGATGCAACCACATCAGTAAGTATCTCTTTCCTCTTTCCATCCCATCAACTACCCGACACGGACTTCATCTTATCACAAGACACCCATTCATCCGCCATGACCATGCCCGATTTGCTTGATCCTACATAGAGATCGTCCTGGCTCATCACCTTGATCACACTCTTAATCTGACCGTGGCTTCGATATTCGTGCTGACTTTCCCACAGCTTGCCGCTGCGGCGCCGAGTTCTGCTACATCTGTGGTAAGCCTTGGCCCGGCACTGCCCACCCCGGAAACGGTCCCGAGGCTTGTACGTGCCGTCACAGTCAGCTGGCCCCAGACCCGATCCCCTTCGACATCGTAGCGGTCCACGACCAGGACAACGGCTTGCCCCCGTTCAACCTACGGCCGCACCTGCTGAACATGAGGCGCGACTGGCAAGCCCTGTTGCCGCCGTATATGCGCGAGTTTCCTGTGCGAGAGGCCGACGAGGCACGGCATCACCGCCAGGGGGACGCCCAAGCGAACATACACGTCCCGCAGGCACCGCGCATCTGGGAGGGTGAGGCATTGCACCAAGCGATGGTCAATCAGCAGCATGCGGAACGGACGATGCGGTTGGCGGAGCGCAGAGGCGCTGTGTCCGAGCAGGGGGGCCGTGAGGGTGCGAACGAGGACGAGGACGAAGAGGCGGGTCAACAGCAGGGAGGTGCGCGCCTTCAGAGGCCGGGTTACCGTGCGCCAGGGGCTTAGGAAAAGGGGGTTTAGTTGGTTACAAAGAGAGCCATGGGCACAAGTATGTTGCATACCTAGGTACCTACTTAGTAGGTAGGAGGAGACTTACAGGCCATCAAAGAAGGAGTCTTTACACGAGCCGCTTAGGCGCAACGTCACACATCAGAGGAGACCAGTTCTTACTACACATCAAGGCTTAAAGCATCTTTAATGGTTTCGAATGGAAGAACACACTGGACCCGCAGTCTACTTTCGATGAGGTAGCTCCGAGCACCAGGCAAGCAGCAAACCGCGCTCAACCCCTCCCCCTCCCTCCAGGAAGGCCCTCCTTCCCTGTCAAGAACCAGGGACCCCCATCCCCGTTTCCATTTCCTTTGCATACGTGCCATCCATCTCCAGGCCAACTGTGACCCCTTCAATTTGTCCAACGCTCAGCTATCGTCCAAGTTTGCCACGACTTACCTCCCCACACACCCCAGAGTACCTAGATACCCTGGTGGTCGACCTACGCATATCCCAGCCTCTTAACGCGGCTACACGCCATCGTCGTCTGCAATAAGACTTCGAACCGGGTCTCGAGACGACCTTTGAATCACCTTTGAATCACCGCATTGACCCATCTCCGCAGCTCAGTCGGTAAGTGCTCCTCATTCACCTGACTTTCCAGACGCGATGCTAAACAGCGTGTTCTAGGAGTCAGCGTTGCCCACCCATTCAGGTCCATCATCGAAACACCTATCGAAAAAGATGAGCTCGGTGTCACCTACGCCTGAGGGTGTCTTCGAGATATTTGAGCGAGGCCCAGATCGTCTCATCGTGGTAGTCACAGATGCCGACAAGATCGACCCATTGACACTACTCCCAGAGTATGGCGCCTCAAACACCACTTCGCGGTCTTGGGTCGCAAAAAGTATTTTGGAGGCCCACACCACGTTGCTCGATAAGCACGAGCTGATCGACGGAGAGCTCCGGCTCGATGACTGGTCCATTCCTGCTCTGTCGCTATGGTTCCACCTGCTTCACTATGAGGACCTCAGTGACAACCTCGATGCGATTCTCTACATGGACTGGGACCCAAGAAACGTTTGGTTCGTCGTCAGCTTCTTCGAAATGTACATCAAAGATCGGCACGTCGACAGCCACCACTCCAAGCTACTCCGTGCCTGGTGGGACCACTACTACCACATGTCAGACATGTCTGGCGACAGTCCAGACGCAATCGAGATCCGTCGCCTCCTCGTCCCGGCTTTCCATATTGGTGATGCCAAGATCTTCATGAAAATGACACGAGATTGGTGCATGCATCACTGTGATGGGACGCCTCGCAATATCATCGACGAAAGTCACAAGGGCGCCCTCGACATTGATTGGAAGATGCTAGGTGAGTCTTCCCACCCTCTGGGCGAAGCAATTTCAGAGCTGCTTCCCTAACATTCTGTCAGGACAACTCTTTGCTGCCAGAGGCAACATGATCGGCAAGTTGGAGCAAGACCTCGGTTACAACAAGAAGCGTGACAGTCCTCGTTGTGGTCGCCTGTTCTGCGATAGTAAGCTCTTCCTCTCTGTTCGGTCGTCAGGGAACATGGCTTGGTGATCGGCTTTGCCGTATCTACATTGTCTTATTCGTGTGGGCAAATGCTGATTGAAGGACAGTGACAGTCATGTTCGCATACCTGTCAGCTCTTCAAGCTACAAAACACTGGCCACTGCGAAAGTACCTGAGCCAGATGTCACTCCACGAAGTCATCACCGCGATCAAGAACAGATTCCAATACGCGACATATGGCTCGCTGTCCAATGTCCCGCAAACCGCAGCCGAGGCACACCTACCCAAGATCCAGGCGTCATCATTCCCGTCTACGACTTGCCGAAACTGCGTATTTGCCGGCGAACGTATCAAAGCCCTGCTAGAACGAAAGGTGAAGGGTAGGATGGCTGAACTGCTCAACCCTGGACCAAGATCAACGGACTTTGTATTCCAGGGCCTCTGCATCGACTGCCTGACCAAGACAAAGACTGGCTCCTGGGACTCGGACTACTGGGAGCACGTCGACCTGTGCGATTACGATTACCAGTGTAGTGTCTCTCACGGACAAGTTCGTGTCCTCTTCCTTGTTTACTGTTGAGAAGTTGCTAACATTTTGCAGCCCACGTGGTATTACAGCTTTCTTGGTAGGAAGGAAGACATGGCCAAGTACCAGCGCCAGCGAGCGCAGCGCCAGCGACAGGCTAAGGAGAAATAGAGTGGTGGCCCAGTGAGACGAGAATCGACGAACGAATGATGCTTGCGCCGTTGATGGTCGAAATGCGTGCAACGAAAATGCTATCACGATTTTATATGGCGTTTTCGCAAGGTAGCCAAGGAGGGAATCAATAATGTACTGGCTCTAGCCCTTGCATACGACAAGCATGTGAGAAAGGCCAAGAGACGTTGCTAGAGTGGAGGAACCAGACTGAGATTCGAGATTCCAATCAAAGAACTGTGGTACTGTATGTGCCTAAGAAGGTATACTCAAGCTCTGAGAGGCTAGCTGCTATGACAGTTAAGAAATTGGAGGGATTTTACTGTGATCCTCGGTTACTGTAGTTGATGCATTTTTGTATGGTTTCTACGCTGTAGTACGGAGGGCCTTTTAGTCTGTGACTGTCCCAGTACCCTTGTGCTAGTCTTGCTTCTTTTCTCTACGTACAGCAGATTTTTTTTACGTGGATGTATAACCTCTCGATTTTCGGCTCGTCAAGTTCTTTTACTAGGAGACAAATAATACAAATGTAAGGCAAGCGAGGTCATTATCGTTATTTCGCTGTTTGCCCTCAAATCTTTGCCCTTGGCGTCTCCACAGCGACCACGGCGCACGCCAGGAGTCTGCATTTTTCTTCCTGCTCAACCATCTGCCTATTGTATTAATTGACGCCTCAACAATAGATTTGAGTGAGAACTGGACATTGATACTAAAATCCGCGAGAACACGGTCCAGAACAATTATTCCATGGCGACTAGTCCAAAACCATGGCTACCAACGACACCATCATCTGGCGCATCTTCGAGCCACACCAGGTCAGAGTCGTAGCCACTGCACTCGTCGCCAGGCGCGTCATGATGGAGAATACAAAGCTCCTCGACAACAACGAGCTGCAGATTGAGGGCGGCGCACCTTCCCACATCAAAGTTCACGTAAAAAAGAAGACGAACGCTCTGTTCTGGGCGTACATCCTATCCCAAGACGACAAGCGCCTCGCCGCCCTCAAGATCAGGACCAGCCAGTTTCCCTTCCTCATCGACTTCCAGCGCAAGTTCCTCAAGCCTAACGACGAAATCACAGCCAGATTTAGCCACTGGTTCTAGACTAAGTGGAATGCTTTCAAGCCAGACATCCTCTTGGTCGAGCCAACGAAACGCGTCAACAAGCTCCTGCGCTTCACCGTGCTAGCAGCGGAGCTCCACGAGCCCAAGACATTCCACGATGCTACTTACCAGTGGTTCCTGCATAGTAAGGGCCTCGAGACAACTGATGACTTCGTACTGGGGGAGCAAGTCGCGTACCTGCGTCCTGTGCTTACCAATCTGATGGGTGCGCGGACTTACTTCACCCGGAAGCTAGAGGATTATCTGGCGCTTGACCTCAAGAGGGACGCGTATGGACACAGCCTCCGCTGTGGCAGAAGGGAGTGAAACGCTAACATGACCTTCGCGTATTACCATGCCCTGCGGAAGACGTTCTGTTGGCCTGTCTGTGAGTTTATCCTAACCTGTCTATGGTACTTGTTGATTTCGTCCTCAAATACACTGTTAAACTCCGCTGACTTACTCGTAACAGTGCCCGCACTGCAAAAGCGCTCCATCTACAAAATTCTGGAGGACCTCAAGAAGTTCGAGTACGTCCCCTGCGACAAGATACGCAGCCTCGCCAACCCGGACGATGACACGCAGAAGAGCGACGAGGCTTCCGAAGACCTCATCGACCTGACCGATGACGGCCCAAAAGGCAATGAGCCCTCCAAGGAAGCGGACAAGCAGCCAGTACCATCACCCTGGTCTGGCTTTGGCTGCACCTGCACCAGCGAAAACTTCCGCGCCCTCGAGACAAAAGTCCGCAACGCCTCCAACGCGCTGCTGTGCAAGTGGGACAAGCACGGCCGCATCGACTGCTTCCGAGGCATGTGTCTTGACTGCGTGCTGAACACTCGCGGCGACGACACCGATGAGCTATACCGGCAGCATGTGGGCAACGGCGTGTTTGATGTTGGGTGCAGGATGAAGCATGGGCAGCCGGACTGGTACTACTCTTATGTGGGCAGCAAGGAGGATTTGCAGAAGTATCGGGATTTGGGGGGTGATGGGCTGGCGGAGTTTCTCAGTAAGGAGCTGAGAGGAGGATGATCGGTGAGAGTTCTGGGATGGGCTTCTACGAGAAATGGCTCACATTTGATTATTGGGATTGTGAGATGGGTCTGATTCTGTACTCACATGAATATCTAGGTACTGTTAAACGGCGCCATGCGGCCTTGCGTGATGATTTGCACAGTTTCTGGGGACAAATTTGCGTAGCACGAATGCTCTTCTCCATTCACCTACGAGAAATCCCTCCGCATCTCGCTCCAATTCCGTGCCAAATTATTTGTCTATTACACTCGTCTACATAGTCCCAATGCTGTCAATAATCTACAGCGCTGACGACCAGCCCGGTCTCTGCGCCCGAAGACCCCTGAACAACGGAGGGATAGAAACACCACTCGGTGTGTCGCCCTGTAGTCTGGCCAGTCTTGCGTTGTTATTACCTCCTACTTCTCCATCCTCCCGAACAGCAGCGGTGCGGCTGCTTTCCTGCTGTCCGCTGTTGTCGTTGTTGTTGGCTTGCCCTTCAACGCCAGTGTTCAGGTCTACGTGAGATCTGTACGCGGGCGGGACACTGCCCCTGGACAAATGGTCCTGCAGCGCGCCCGACATGTATGGTGATGAGCTTGCCGCTGTGATGGATGATGAGTAGGTAGTAGCTGAATTGGTGGCCCTTGCGTCTTTACTTCGCGTGACAGCTGGGTCGCCTTCGCCATTCACTGTGAGGGCGTGCATATTACGCTGTTAGCCATGCGTCTTGGAGTGGTTGGTATGTGGGTAGAATTCTTGGTTTTGGTATACCATAAACCGTAAGTCGACCCCCAGAAGGTCCAATGAGGTCGAATATTGTCCGGTCGCGCAGTTCAATGCTGGGGATTTTGGGGTTTAGCTACCGTGGTTGACGAGGAAGGGGACATGAGAGAGTGGTCGGGTCTGTACTTACCTGTTTACACCACCATCAACTGTGAGGTTGGCCATTGTTTGTTTTTGGGAGGATTGAGTGATGAGTTGCAGGTGTTTGGAGAGGCTTTGTGGTGTCTTGGCTTTTGTATGTCTGATGCAAACTACCATCAAGGCACAGCTTCTGTTATAAATACTAAATTAGATGCTGTATTCACTTCAGCCTGTCCATTTAAGTTTCCAAGCAAATTGTCTTGCTCGCTTGACGCACAAGTGCAAGTGGATAACTCGCCAATATGTGTGTGAAAGTTGGCATGACGTTGACACGAGGCTGACTCGCCAAGACCGAATCCCTGTCATTGGTCAGCCTTGTCTAAGCCCAGGAGCCAAATTCGCACAACATGACCAAAAGCTCTCAAATTTTTCAATCCAAGATGCTGTCCTACTAAATCATCTTGATTCAATTTTGAGTACACATATGCCAGTAGCGAACTTCCTGCAACGACTATCGCTCGTTTGACCGATCCACCAAAATCGACTACGACGTGAAGCAACGCGTATCGAGGAAGATCTGGGAAAGCACAGGTCCTTCTTAGGCACAACGGAGACCATGCATGTGTGATCTGATTTATGGACGACGAGAAAAATTAGCGCAATAGAAAAATCTGACCATCGCCGAAAAGCCGGAACTCCTCACACCAACTATCTAGTAATCGGAACATCCAGAATTGAGAGGCTGAAAATGGGGAGAGATGGGCAAAAAGGCAAATGACACAAAAAGAGGCCAAAAGTTTGGGATTCGAACCGGCGATCATCGTGATCAAGTCGTAACATAGACCCCCGAGGCAAGTCTACGGCGCCACGCCCTGGCCACTACACTATGTTGCCCTGTGGGATATTGAGCGAACACTGCCTCTGATAGCTACGAAATTGATGCTTGATCGAAAATAAAATAAAAATAAGAATGACAGGTATTGCGAGGTCCACCGTTGTCATGAACTGCACAGGCGGCAAATTGACCTCACGCAGCGTATGTCAGCAGTGATTCATGGAGCTTTGATGAGCACATGGCGCTTCTTCTTAACTAATTCATTCCATCATATCAAAGTGTGATCAAATTCCAGAAGTGCGCAGGAGCTATGATGTCTCTTGGCCAACCACCTGGGCATTATACAGTTACTGGCAGTAACATATCCCCTTTGAGCATATCGTGGGGAGTGACAAATTTCGTCAGGACGATGTATTAATCTATTATGAGTAGGTCTAATTCTAATGCCCCTAACAAAAGAAAACCTTTTTATTGCCTATGAGCGAATGCTGAAAACCACCGTACCACGGAAAATGCTTTACCAGTTGCAGAACAGGAAGCGGTGTGCAACGTAGAAGTTGTACAAGTTGAGGACTAGACACTCATGTTAGCTGCATTGGAACGCAAAACGAGGAAACTAGCAGATTCCATTGCAGTGACAGGATGACGAATCATACGTACCAATCAGTGGAATGGGGTTGTACCAAGGGAACCCATGCATCAGCCTCCAAGTCACAGCGCTGACCATGCCACCCAAGACCAAGATAGTCCAGATCCAAGCAAGAATACGCATGTTGCGGTACTTATGGCTCTTGTGCGCCTTCGCATCGCCAGACGCCGCCCAGAGGAGCTCGATTCCGAAGAGGCGGTCCTTGATGGCGGTCAGGTAGGCGTACGACTGGATCAGCATGACGTGCTGCACATTCATGCCGTACGAGGCCTTGGCCCAGAAGCGGAAGACGACGAGGCCATAGACGAGCGAGGGAATCGCGAAGGCCAGGTTGTAGTACTTGAACCACTCGGGGCGGAACCAGAGGAGCAGGATGCCGGGGATGGGCGAGACGAAGATGCCGATGGAGACGGCGGAGTAGTACAGGAACCCTGAAGAGAGCCCGTGTCAGTTCGGAGGCAGCGAACAGTGAGCAAGTTCGAGGGACGAGACATACCGCAGAGATAGCAGACCTTCTGCACGAAGGTCAAGTTAGAGACCCAGAAGTGGCCGTTGGTCAGGAGCGTGGTGCTACCGCGAGCCCAGCGCATTTGCTGCGAGAAGAAAGACCGGGGAGTAGGAGGGCAGACGCCAGTGGCGAGGCAGAGAGGGATGTAGCGGACCTTCCAGCCTCTGTCGGTAGCGCCGAATCTGTGAAGAAGGAGGAATATTAGTTAGTCTCAAGTTCCACTACAGCTCTCGCTGGGAAAATGACCTACCCAGTATGAACATCCTCCGAGAAACCAATCTCCGCAGTACCACCGACCTCCTCCAGCGCCGCACGCCGATACATCGCATTGCTGCCCACACAGATACTCGCGCCCCAGCGATCGCGGTTGACCTGCACCACACGGTAGAACAGCTCCTGCGTGGCCCCCGCGCCCTGCTCGACCCACGTCTGGTCGTCCGTGACGCGGAAGAACTGCGGGCTCTGCACAATGGCGATCTTGTCGTCGTCGAGGTGCTCCACGACCATCTCCTTGACGAAGTCCGGGCGCGGGCAGAAGTCGGCGTCGAAGATGACGAAGAAGTCGCCCTCGGTGCGCGTGAAGGCCCACCGCAGGTTGCCCGCCTTCTTCAGGCGCGGGCGGTCGTCGCGCACGATGTAGTTGAAGCCGAACTGCTCGGCCAGGCGGCGCACCGTATCCTTGCCGCCGTCGTCGAGGACGTGCACCTTGATCTTGCCGGCGGGCCAGTCGAGCTGGGTCACGTGGCGCCAGGTGTTGTCCAGGATCTCGAGTTCCTCGGCGCAGACGGGCAGGTAGATGTCGATGGTCGGGGCGGTCTCGTCGGTGATGGTGAAGCGCTCGATGCGCTGCTTGTGCGCGTCGAAGTTCCAGTCCTTGCCGACGACGCCGACCCAGTAGCTGATGAGAAGGTAGATGTTGAGGAAGGCAACGAAGACGCCGTACCAGTAGAAGGGGCTGGCGCACAGGGTGAAGAGCCACATGCCGGCGCCGAGGGACAGGAAGGACAGGATGCCGAAGATGTACAGGGGAACGCGGTTGGTGTGCAGGTACGAGTATTTCTCTTCGTCGGTGGGGCAGGTAGGTAGAACCAGGGGGGCCTCTTCGATGGGACAATAGGTGCGACGGAAGGCATGGTAGATGCGCTTGAAGATATTGCGGGACTTGGGCTTGGAGTCTTTGGCCGAGACGACGGGGAGCTTGGATGCATCTGCTTCCTGCTTGTCCTGCTTGGTGACTGCACCTGGAGCGGAGCTGGCCTCAGGATCGGAGTCGAAGGGGTTGCCCGACTTCTCATTGATGGCCGGTAGGTCGGAGCTTTCCTGGGGATACTTTGCGGGGGTCAGAGGCGGAGCAGGTGTCTTCACATGACGCTGTCAGTATTTTAGTGGCCAGGTGCCGGATGAAAGAAGAGGTCTCACAATCTCGAGCAGGACCGAGCTCATGGGACGGGAAGGCTGGTGAGAGTCTCTCAGAGACAAGGGAAGGACCACGGCCTCAGGAACAGCTGGCAAGGCAGAGTCCTATTGCAACAATGTTAGCATGCGGATGGTAATGAATCTGTGGGTTGGGGCCATAGCATACAGTGGAATCGCTCGAGGACGACGTCTCGGTCGTACTGGGCCTGGATCCTTGTGAGGCCTCATACTCGTGGGCCTCGAACGGGTTTGTGGAACCTTCAGCGGCCATGGTGCGAGGCGAAGGAGTGAACCGCATCTTGTGGGAAGCGGTTTTGGGGCTTTCGATTTGTGGTGAGATGGGGCAAGCTCCGCGCGGAAAGTCTGCGATGCGGATGCGGTAGCGAGCGTGTTGGGATGGTGGATGATAAAGAAGAAAATCTCAACAGCCAATGCCGGAATGAATGGAAAGAGTGGAGTTGGCGGAGCTGCCGTTGGTGAATAATAATATGAGGCAGGCAAGAAGAAAACGAGTGAATGGCTGCAGTCCAAGGCAAGGAAAGAAGTCCACGCCGAGTCACTGAGCCTGAAGGATGGCCGAGTCACAGAAGTGTGCGAGTATCGACTGACAAGGATATTGCCCACAGCTTCACACCTTCTTTGATGCTAGATATGTGCCAGTGTCTGTCAAGGAGGAGGCTTGTGGGATATGCAACAAACAGCAAGCAGTCAATGGTTCCGGAGGCCACACGGATTCCAGATCAAATCATGGGACACAGACTATTGACTTGGGATGGGGATGAACCGGGATGAAGACAATGCGGATGTACACCACAGATCCAGATCCAGCTGCATGGTCCTGTGTGTCTTATCACTGCCCTATTTCTGGATCTTGTTCTCCCCGACCCATGTAGCAAGTTCTGAGGAAATATATCCAGCGCCAGAGGAGAAAACCGCCTTCTCCTCCGCGCCCGTCCGTGGGGAACTCCCTTCCCAGATGAATCCATGTTACAGCTTGACGGTTTAGACGAAAAAGGCGCCACTGACAGCATGGCATATTTTAGGGATGGTTTTAGAAATGGGCTAGAAGCAAGCGAAGTATTTAAAGTAACCTAAGAATGAATCGTGGCGATCTCGGGAAGTGGCAGTACGCTGGACGTATTTCGGATACCAGCCTCGACGGTCGGTACGGAGCCAGTAGGTATGGCATACTCTCGAGGCTCACACAAATGGCACCATGCCAAGATTTCACTAGAAAGCTTGAGATCAAGTGGCGCCGTCCGACAGCCCGTGTTCCGGGCGGACAGATGAGTCGGAGGGGACGAGACTTGCGGGCTTTAAGACACCGGAAAAGAGCTCGGAGGTAGCTGTTATAGGTGTATGCATGGTCAAGCAAGCAGGCTGTGAAATTCTGCTGGATGTATACATATCCTAGTAAGCCATGATAGCTGTGCTGAAACAATAGACCACAAATAAGGTGTGTTGAGTAAAAACCACATCCGCCAAGAGTACAACTGCCGCCAGCCATGTGCAGACGCCCTCATCACCATAGCGTGAGGATCACCACCATAGAATGCTGGCCACCATGATGATGATGACCAACCCACTCAAGCCTCCTGAAGAACTTATCACGCCCGAGCCCTTCTCAGGCGTTCCCGTATTCGTCGGGCCCGCGGGACCTGTAGGCTGCTGGCAGTCCTTGCCTACCTCATTCAGCTCGAACGCGGGCGGCTCGCCCTTCCAGATGTCCATGCCGAAGTCGCCCGCGCTGAAAGTGACATTGCTTGCCGAGTGGTAGGCCTCGGAGCCGAACTCGACGAGCCCGAGGCGGGCGTCGGAAGATACGAGGTCGTTGCGCCAGAGATACTGCAGCAAAGGCGAGATGTCCTCGTCAAACGCCGTCTCGTTGGACGGTGACACCCACGTGTAGACAATGGTGCCCCGGGAATTTTGGCCCGAGTATAGCGTGCTGCAAGCAATGTTTACCGTTAGTACGGGTGGGTGCGCTGGCGGGGGAATCCATTGGATAGAGCGTGCCAGGGAGTTGGGACCTGGTCGTGCGACGGGCCTGTGTGACACGAGACGCCCCATGAGAGGTAGCACATGCCGAGACCAGGGGTCCCTTCCCGTTGAGCTCGACCGATTTGAGGTTAACGCAGGCGAGAGGAGCCAGAGAAGTACGAGAACAGTAGAAAGCTTTGTGCAACACGTGGCAGGGGAGCATCGGGCTAGGCTGAGGTGGAGGGTAGGTAATATCAAGGCAGGGGGGTCCGATGAGTGCCGGACATGGGACGAGGGTACCAATAACAAATACAACTCACAAGTTGAATGAACCCAGCTGCTGCGTGTAACATGTGGCGTTCTTAGAGCTGTAGCCCAGTGGATATGGGTCACCGACACGACCTATCCACACCATGATCTCGTAGTCGGCGTTGACTGCGCTCGAGGCATTGTCCGGGTCGAGGTCCAGGAAGAGGTCGAAGGCAACATTGCACTTTGCTTTGGCAGATCCCAGGCTGTCGTCCTCCATGCCCACTCGATCCAGGGGCTTGTTGCCCCCGGTCATGGCCCACACGGCGGCCATCCGCAGGGCCGAGATGTCATTCAACGATATCGGAAGATCGTCGGATGAGAAGGTGACATGGGGGAACGAGTGCACCGTATCGGGGCCCTCTGGCCAGTGCCAGGTGGCATCGAAGCCAGCGTATGTGGACGAGCTGCCATTGATCACCTGTCACGTCAGGTGTGAGTAAACATGGCACAAAGCTTGTCAGGCCGGATCGCTCCGTGTGCTTTGCAACTTTGCTGCACGCATGCACTTCAGGACGGATGGATGGTCTTGCAGATTTGTGGGACATGGTTGCCGTGGGCCGCCACGCCTCGGAACCGAAGACGAGGGCACACTCACCGACAGGCATTGGAATCCGTTTCCTTCTGCATTCCAAGCATCGGAACTATCTGTGCTTATTGTTGAGTATGCTTGTCAAGTTCGAGGACGGCGATAAGGGAACGAGGCTCACATGACAGCCCAGTTTTGGTGCTATATCCAGCCTGGCCACAGACACAGGCATCATAACCGTTTGAGGGCTTCGATGAAGACGCTGAGGAGGATGAAGACGACGACGGGGAAGGCGATTTGCTGGCTGTGGCACCGAAAATAACCAACAGGGAATGGGCCAGTGTCACGGCGAAAGCCGTTGGTCTCATGCTGCGTATAATCGAGGGTGGGTCAAGCTTTGAGCCGTACACCTAAAGAAAAAGAAATACAAGCTCGTTTACGGACCGTGGATCTCAGAGAGAAAGGGGGAAGGAAAGATCAGCAGTTATTGTCAGCGGGGACAAGAGGTCGTGCAGAGGGCGTGAAGGCAGAAATAATCATTCGATGGTCTGCAAACAGGGACTTCACACGCGTAACAAGCCCCAAATTTCGGCGGTGTGTTGGCAATGCATCATCCAGAATAATTATCACTTCCTTGGCAATTCTTTCCTTTCCTTTCCTTTTTTTTTTTTTTTTTTTTTTTTTTTTCCCCGGGAGAAACGGCTTGGGTGGGGGCCGGCCTGGCCACGCCCTAGCCTTTCCGGATGCGGCGAAATT